>BQNB010009361.1:4850-73214 GCA_026074375.1 Tanacetum coccineum | reverse complement strand
AAATCATTAAGGTCAAAGTTGAAGAAAAAAAACTTTGAAAAAGTCAAGTGGACACTTAATGTGGGACGGAGGGAGTACTATGTATGTATGTATGACAGATTAATAGAGTATTGCAGATATATGTTACTACTTTTCCCTCCAAATTTTGTTTTACTTTCTTTGCATACTGCATAAATTGCAGACTTGGAAATACAAACCAAACACCCCTTTCTGTCAATCCAAACATGGTTAATACAAACACTTTCTTGGAGAACAGATGGTCAAAGCCAAGTTCAAGTGCCTATGGCCTTTCTAACAAAGAAGGTGTTAGAATGGCATGTCTGGATATTATACCTTCTACAAAACATGATGGAATAAAGAGCTTCTTTGACGATCACCACGACCAGTAATTTCTTTAACCGTTTTAGTATATATTTTTTTTTAGCATTGCAAGGTATGTTACAAGTTTAATGTCAATGTGTTATGAGAACACTTGGATATGTGCTGCAAAAGCTTTCACTGCCTTTTGTTTTCCGACTTTCTTAGACTTTAGTTGACACATGACATGTTTTATATTTCTTGGTTTTATATTCAGTTACAATGTTGCTATGTAACATGTCAATTGGATAAGGTCCTGCTTTTGGATACAACGGCAGAATGACAACACAGATAAACCAGTTGTGTAGTTTCTTATTTAATATTTTAACAAGTTTTTTTTACACCAACCCTGTCATTATGCATACTTTACCAAAGGGTTGCAATCAACACTAAAATCTGGACTGCAATACTCGCTCACAAAGAGCACGAACAGCTCGAAACAAAATGTTTCAACAACTAAATCGACAACGAATAAACTAACCGCGTACGCAAACATCCCGAAGCGGAGCGTGGGTTTACACCCTTGTTTTTCCATTTATGAAAATATACTTTAGATGAATAGTGTTGTATTTCAAATATTATTAAAAGAACATTTGCTTGACGAATGTTGTTATTAAAATTTACCACAAAAGAAAAAGGGGGAATTCAGTGGATAAAAATTGTATATTATTTTTTATGGATGTGATTGCAAGATTGTTGTTTAGAACAAACTATGGGATGCGAGTAACTTTCTTGTGTTGTGAGCTCTCTAGTCATAAGTTTTTTGATGGTTATATGCACTTATGCTCATGATTTCTTTGTTTCTAAGTTTAATTGGTGGACTTGGTCAAAATCTGTTTGTGGCCCATGCCATTAAACTTGTGATTTCTATTCTTTGCATATCTTGATGTAGGGAGGGGTTGATTAAATGCATATTTTTCAAAAGGAAAAAGATTCTCTTTAGTTTAGTTTCAATATGATAGATAATGTTGTATGTAATGTGAGGAGTGAATAAAAAGTGAGCCCCTAATTTTGATTAAAAGAAAAACATTTATTAATTAATCTTCTATTTGATTGGTCAACATTATCTATCATGTTGAAACCAACTTTAAAGGATTCTAATCTTTTCAAAATAAGATTAATAAATTTTAACATATAAAGCCCAAAAAGCAAATGAAGCTCAAAATTTATTTAATTAGGTTAAAGTTAAGTTTAAAATTACTAATTAGTAAGTTTGAGTTAGTCCTATACATACTTAATATGAAATGCACATACTGGTTTACCCTTTTCAATAAGCGGCAAATACTTCCGGTTTCTGTATGTCTAAATTAGGTTTAGAAGCTAGAAAAACAAACAAATATGGTGGTTGCATTGGTGCATGATCATCAAAATCGTCTATTTTAACTTTTGTCTATTCTATAAATAGGGAACCTAGTGTCATTTTACGATAGTATCTCTGTATCACCTAGCATTCGTATAGTTAACTTTTGTCTATTCTATAAAGTATAAACACTTTTATTAGTTTTTGGTTGCTCATCTCTTCACCCCCAAGGTCATAAGTTTTATATGTGTACTAATTTGGTCAGAGAGGAGTTATAAGTTGTACTGGTGTACTTTTGTCAAAGATTGTTTTATGCATGCATATATCGCCTTGGTTTGTTAACTGTATTTTCTTACTATTTGCTCTCCATTCGTCTATAAATACACTTGGTATGCATCCCATACTTAATTAGTTCATCTCATCCTAAAACAAATTGTTCCAAAAAAATAACTTCATTCTCAAAAATGCTTGGTTTAAACTGGCTCATCTTCCTTGGGTTCATCATTTACAATTATGAGGGTCTCCAAGGTGATGATTCAAATTATTCGAGTGATGATTCTAGTGAGAACTCGAGTGATGATGATTCCAGTGATGATGATTCCGGTGATGATGATTCCAGTGGTGATGATTCTTGTGAGGATTCCGGTGATGATGCCGGTGACACTCCCGGTGGAATTCCCATTGGAAATCCCGGTGGGAATCCCATTGGGAATCCTGATGATGACTCTAGTGACGACTCTAGTGATAATGACGGAGATGACGACGGTGATCATAATGACCGTGACAATGACGTAGATGATAATAATAATAATAATGACGGTGATAATGATGATGATAATGATAATGATGATGACGATGACGATAACAATAATGATGACGATGATGATAATCCCGAACATCATTGTAATCGCTATCTAATGAGAGTTCAGTACGAGGAAGTCAAAAACATAAATACGTCTACTCTTTCACTTGACTATCTCAATGTTGCACATGTTTTGGTAAGTCCTGATGACTTTGCAACTATATATATATATGAATAATTAGTAATTAACTTTTTGTTCAAATTCATTTGCAAGATCCGTTGTGGAACTAGCGGCCCCCGTACTTCGGTGAAAGTTAATTTGGGTCTACAATATGATTCACAGTATACAGTAAGAGCTTTACCAAAATGTATAATTATATCATTTTTTCTATCTTGATAGTTATGCATACAATTCATATGCAGTGCACAGGTTGTGGTTATGACGGTAAAATATCATTTGACGATTGCCCAGTTGGTACAGAGGGTCTAGGTATAATGAAAGTAAAGATCTTTACAACTACAAGTCATGAGTATGACGATATACGTGAATCTGAATTTTCATGGAAAGCAAAATCAGTGGTAAACAAAGTCTTGAATTCCTTTTTATTAATCTTAATTAGTGTTTACTATAGTATGTCTGTTTAAATTAATAGAGTTGTTCTTCATGCAGGATCCCGAAGGTAGCAGTGTTGAGTTTATGACTACGGGTAACTACTGGAAAATGAGTTCTCGAGAATGTCGTGGAACTCTTGGGGATGACAAGGTGAGACCTGAAGTCCGTGGTCTTACAGTTGCATTTGACCTGCAGAATTAAACCTAAAGTCATGTTGATGGCCGTTTGTGGCTAGCTAGTTGGAGTAGTAGTTTGTGGTTACCTAATTATGTTGTATGTTAGATTTATGTCAGGTAGTTGGATCAATGTACTTCTAGGTTTGTTGTTTGTTTCAGGTGTAGTATCATCTATTATCAAGGCTGTAGTAGACCTGTTTATCTTAATTTATATTATCAAGTTTGTTTCAGTGTCGTAAACTGTAAATCTTTTACTCGTATATAATAAAAGAATTATACACTTTTTATGAGATTTGATTTTATAGAATAAAAATTAGACCAATCAAAATGCTTGATTTTAACACGTAGCAAAATCGTGCGACCTGATTAGTTAAAAAAAAAAAAAAATTGAAACCAATTTAGTCAAAATTAAAAATTTTGGTTAAAAAAACACATAAAAATATATGTGTCAAATTTATGAAAACAAAAACATAAAAAAAAAGAAGGTAATTTAATAAAACTTTAATGGTTGAATTTTAAATAAATAATATAGAGTTGAGTATTTTTCGTGTTTTTTAATAATTTCAAAAAACTAAACAAATAACTTTTATACTTTAAACAACATATATGTTGTTTTAAATATACCACATATATATGCACAAGATTATTAATATCAAAATAAAAGCACGAATTATTGTGTATATAAATAAATAAACAATGTTGTACGTATACGAACAACTCATGTTTTTCACTACTACATAAACTGCTTTTACCCACAGATTTTTCCCATGGACACGGAATACCCATAAGTTACACACCAAATTGTTGACTAAATTTCGGTGGGAAATATGTCGTAAATTTCCCACACATTTTCCACTTTTTACACACTAAATTGTTGACTAAGTTTTCGTGTGAAATCCGTCGCAAATTTCCCAGAGATTTGTGACAATATTCACACTATTCTTGTTGATTAGACATCCGTGGGAAAATTGTGGCAAATTTCACACATATTAGCCACAGCCAAAATTATATGGAAAATTTTATCTACATTAATCACGGATTTCACACGGTATTATTTACCAAAATAACTATTTTAATCGTCCATAGGAAATTCATGGGTAACCAGCCGTGTATTACCCACCAATTTCCCACAAATGTTGCTTTTGTGTTAACCGTGGGTAACATGTGGGTAAACATACCCATGGATTTTACACAAAACTAGTGCCTTTATGTTTTCGTGGAACAAACTATGTATGCATGTGAATATTTACACGTGTATGTTCCGCATGTGCGTTTATGATATTAATTGTATCTATAGATGTTTTGTATGTAGGTATACGAACATGTATATGCGTGAACGTGTAACTATATCAAAAAAGTAAAAGAAAACGATTATGATTATGTTTGTGGGAAAGTTGTGGGTAATTTCTACAGATTATCTACCAATATGATAAATCCATGGGAAATACGTGCGTAAATATACACACGGATTTCCCACAAAAATGATCTTTTTACGTTTTTTTATACTTACACATTCCGACATGACTTAGTATGTCTTCATATGTGTTTTTAGTTTCATATTATATGTTTTTGTTTATTAACGTACATATTTATGTAAGTGTCGCAAGTGTATGTGTATGTTTAGGTATAACCTTTATGTGGAACAAACCATTATATACGTGTGGATATGTACACGTGTATGTTTCGCATGTCCATTTATGACATTCATTGTATCTATAGATATTTTGTATGTAGGTATACGCGAACGCGTAACTATATCAAAAAAAGTAAAAGAAAACGATTATGTCTGTGGAAAAGTCGTGAGTAATTTCTCACATATTACCTACCAATATGATAAATCTTTTGGAAATACGTGTGTAAATACCCACGGATTTCCCACAAAAATGATTGTTTTTACGTTTTTGTATACTTACACATTTTGACATGACTTAGTATGTCTTCATATGTGTTTTTAGTTTCATATTATATGTTTTTATTTATTAATGTAACTATTTATGTGAGTATCGCAAGTGTATGCGTAAGTTTAGGTATGACCTATGTGGAACAAACCATTGTATATGTGTGGATATGTACACATGTATGTTCTACATGTCCGTTTATGACATTCATGTATCTATAGATGTTTTGTATGTAGGTATACGTGTATATGCGTGAACGTGTAACCATATCAAAAAAAAGTAAAAGAAAACGATTATGTCAGTGGGAAAGTCGTGGGTAATTTCCCACAGATTACCTACCAAGTTGATAAATCCCTAGGAAATACGTGTGTAAATACCCACGAGTTTCCCATAAATATGATCGTTTTTACGTTTTTGTATACTTACACATTCCGACATGACTTAGTATGTCGTCATATGTGTTTTTAGTTTCATATTATATGTTTTTGTTTATTAACGTAACTATTTATGTGAGTATCGCAAGTGTATGTGTAAGTTTAGGTATAACCTTAATGTGGAACAAATCAACAAACCATTATATATGTGTGGATATGTACACGTGTATGTTCCGCATGTCCGTTTATGACATTCATTGTATCTATAGATGTTTTATATGTAGGTATATGTGTATATGTGTGAACGTGTAACCATATTAGAAAAAGTAAAAGAAAATGATTATGCCCGTGAGAAAGTCGTGGGTAATTTCCCATAAATTACCTACCAAGTTGATAAATCCGTGAGAAATACGTGTGTAAATACCCATAGACTTCCCACAAAAAATATTGTCTTTATGTTTCTGCCTAATTACACATTCCCACGTTACTTAGTATGTCTTCATATGTGTTTGTAGTTTCATAGTATATGTGTATGTTTATAAACATAACTATTTATGTGAGTATCGCAAGTGTACGTATTAGTTTAGGCATAACCTTTTTGTGTAACAAATCATTACATATGTATGAATAACTACACGTGTGTGTTCCGCATGTCCATTTATAACATTCATTGGATCGATAAATGTTTTGTATGTAAGTATACAGATGTGTATATGCGTGAACGTGTAACCATATAAAAAAAGTAAAAGAAAACGATTATGTCTGTGGGAAAGTCATGGGTAATTTCCCATAGATTACCTACCAAGCTGATAAATCTATGGGACATACGTGTGTAAATACCCACAAATTTCCCACAAAAAATATCGTCTTTATGTTTATGCCTACTTATACATTCCCACGTTACTTAGTATGTCTTCATATGTATTTGTAGTTTCATATTATAAGTGTTTGCTCATAAACGTTACTATTTATGTGAGTATCGCAAGTGTACGTGTTAGTTTAGGTATAACCTTTTTGTGTAACAAATCATTACATATGTATGAATATCTACGCGTGTGCGTTTCACATGTCCGTTTATGATATTCATTGGATCTGAGCAGTAATACGTGTAAATGATGGTGTTAAGGACTTAGCCAAACCTTAATCATTGGCATCCTATTTATAGTTGAAGGAAATAGGCTATGGCATTCATATTCACATAAACCAGAGATCATGGGGGTGTCTGTGTATTTTAGTAACCGCTAAGGATAATGTCCACGTCTCCTATCTTGGAGGGAAAACCTTGACCGGGTAGTGACACATGTTAGTTGACTTAGTCATCAAGATCCTCTATGAAAATATCTTCGAAGCTCACATCCTCGAAGGATGTTTACCTTCGGGTGGCAAATTCCCTTTCGGTAGTAATGGATGAATGACTTCACACCATATATATTTTAGGAGGCATACGAATTCATTTAAAAAGTAGTTTCCGAGATAGGCTCGAAGATGTGGTCTTCGAACCGTTCGAATGATACGTCATCAGAAGTAATGTTGGAAATTTTTTGTTGGGATTTGCAGATTTGATGAGACAAAAGAACAAAAAAATGAAACAAGAAGGACTAATTCAGCATTATGAGATTCTAAAAGATTTGAAGTCAAACAGTAGTTATCTTCTCATTTAATGCAGTCAAACAGCGATTAATGCTGATTGAAGATCTCATTCAATGTAGTCATACAACGATTAATGTTGAATGAAGATTAATTAAAACTTGAAGATTAATGCTGATTTAGTTTCCTAATTATTTAGTCAACAATATTAATTACATTGACTAATTATTTAATATAATTGTTGACTGGAATTAGTTTTCTTTGTAAGTCTTGATCTCTCCCTATATAAAGAGATCATAGACATAGGTTTAGTGCATCCAGAAACATAGAGCTCTCCCAATGAGAGTCTAGTAAACGTGTGCGTGTGTGTACACAGTAGTTAGTTGGTTAATAGTTATTTAGCTAATAGTTAGTTAGTAGTTCCAAAGTATAGATTTGGGTCAAGGTGAAAACGTATGATAATAAAACCTTGTTTGATAATATACTGTTCTTATTATTCCGCTATGCATATTTATATTATCTGTAAAACATATCCTAGATGGGCTTAAAAGATCTCCGCATTTTTTCTACATGACTTTATAATATGAGTAAATATTACTAGGGTTTGTCTAACGGGTGCCCTTAGAGCAAGGTTTAACGTAACTATAAAAGAAAAGTTTGAGTTCATTTAAATAAAAACAGATTTAATTATGGTAATTTATAAGCTAAATTAATGTGTATTAAATATAAATTGTAATATAAAAAGAAAGTTCGAGTTTAATAAATGTGTCTTAACCGATGCCGTAAGGGCACTCATTAGACAATCCCATATTACTACTACACTTTGTATTTCTAACTTAATCTATAAACATTTCTAAATTTTCATTTCTAAAATTTTATTTCCCCTAGAAAAGATTATCAAATTTGCCGCCCATCCCCCACCCTAAAATTTGCCTCCCAAAATTTTGGTCTTCAAAATTTCATATCCATGAATATTTGGTCTCCAAAATTTCATTTCCCCCCTAAAATATTGAAATTCCACCTCAAACTTTCATTTCACTTTCTTTTTTTGTTCTTTAAGTACAAACAAACCATTTTAGAGCCGGCAACAACCGTCATGGTAACCGCCGGTACCGCGTCTCCCTCTTCTCTTCTTGTTCACGTTGAATAAACCCACCACCGCCACACACCCACTGGCGTTTTGCAAAGGATAGGAGCAGTCGGTTAATTTTGAAGTAAGGTCAATCTCACTTTATTTTACATGGTTGTTTGTTCTTATGCAGTGACACATTATTAAGTTTTTATCTAACTTCTATCTATAAAAGTAATTTTTTATTTTTTCATATGTTTCAAAAGGTTTTGTAAGCGAGATCTAAAGGAAGATGTATATGATCCTAAGTATGTATGGGTCGTGGACAAGAAAGATTGAATGACCATAGTTTGTGTTGGATGATATGTTAAAGAAGAGGCCATTTTTACTGACTTGTGTAAAATACCCATTATATGACTTTCTTTGTTTTGTTTATACAATGGATGTTTGTGAAAATGGTTCTTGAATCCTTGTAGGGACCTTCATAGTAATTGTGTGTATATTGTTTAATCATGTTGCTGATGGTTGGGTACGGTGACCTTGTTTATTTTGTTTTTTCTACAACACCCTCTAGGTGTTTGTAAAAATGTCTAAGTGAGCATTAATATTTTTAAAAGCAAACTTTGGCCAGAATTCTTTGTTTTTTGTTACATAAAAATGTTTATAGATTCATAAGTTATGAAATTGTTGAAGTGCTGAGGGGTGATGACTACAATTAAGATATATGCAAGTTTACCATGGTTGCAAGTTTAATACTATCTTTTTTGTTTATACCTAGCTCTATTATGTCTGGTAAAAGTTATTTTAAAAACATTTTGCATTTTGATATAATTTATGTTTAATCATGGTGACTAATTAGCCATTCACATTCAAGTATGTGTGTGGTCAATAAGATTACCTACAATCTTTTACGTATTAAACAGTCTTTTTTATGTGGAACTGAACTATCAATATCACAGCAAAGATTTTTAACTACATTTGTTTACCACTTTATAAAAAGTTTAATACTATTGGCGTGTTATATTTTAAAAGTTCTCATATCTCTTTGTTTCACGTTAATTTCAAGCTGGTTATCATAAGAGACCTTGAGAAAAGGGAAGGAAAATTTGGAAAAGATAGGTGTGGACTCGGCATAATGAGGCAAGAAACGATGCAAAAGATGGCGAGATGTAGGCACAATTTTTTCCTGAACCTCCACCTGGCACTACCTCTTAGAAAAATTTGTTACATTTCGTGTTTTATATACTATTTTACTAGAGCTCGTACTATTAGTTTGGATGAGTACGCCTAAATTGTTGTATTTTGATTTGGATATTCGTATTGTTATTAATGTAGGCTTGCATTCTGTATTAAAAATATTTGATCTTGGATTTATATATTACATAATAATTGGAATAAACGGCCAAATATTGTTTTTATTTCAATTCCGTAGCAGAAACATGTCGTTGCAAACCATTGCACGTTTTTTTTACATTTGCCCGGTCGTGTTGTAGTGAAATGTTAAGCTTTAAAATATTGAGTCAAACAAGGAAGCTTGGCCACAAATCATGGAAGCACGGTCTTTATATAGTAAATGTTGTAATAGGCTAGAACGGGAATCGGGCTCGTTAATTAATCTAATATTGTACGCTTTTCGGACTAAGGTCCAAAGTAATCCTGAGCCCGACTCATGATCAAACACCACATGGCCCAAAAGAAAGCCTCATACGCCGACCCATGTAGGAAGTATAAATACCCCTCTTCGGTGTTGGTCTTATTTGTATTTTTACAAGTTTAATCAACTATTTTTTTCTTCTCTCTAGTTTCTTTCTCTAACCTCTCTCTACAATTCTTCTTATCTTCTTATCTTATTTCTTGTGTTCATCAATGGTGAAGTGAAAATGTATCTTGGTTCCTACAATTAGTATCAGAGCCTCGGGTGGGTTTAGTGGCTTTGTTGTTGTGACCTAATTCGAGCTTATTGTATCAGCTTCTTACATTTGTTTTTTTCTTTTGTTTTACTTATCTATAAAAAATTCTTACTTTTATAAACCATTTGAATCAATGTGGGCTCATTAAGGAAAATATTTCTGTTTTGGGTCACGACATTATTTGGGCTCATAAATTGTATCTCAACTTTAATTCGTGGTTTGTGAATCATAAACAGTATATCAACGATATTTGTCTTTTAAGAACAATATCATATTTCTCTTGATTAAAAGTGCTTTTTGGCTTATAAAAGACAAGAAAACTGCTTATAAGAGTTTGTTATAAGCTTTTTGGTTGTGGCTTATTTTTTCTTCAATTTTTTTGGGTTTTTGCTTATTCTCACTCAAAAAAAGGTCAAACCGTTAAGTTTCAAAACAACTTCATAAAGCTTAGGGTTTTTGGCTTTTAATAGCCACGTACTTTCTCAAATGTACAAAGGGCTTGTGGTGTTCAATGTGTTTGATTGAGATCATAGTTTTGTATTGAACCTTGGTTTTGTCTTGTTCTTGATTAATTGAGATTAATCAAGTTGTTTTGAGATCAAATTATATTTTTCTACATGGTATCAGAGCCAGGTTATCTTATCTGACTCTTTTATTGAAAAAATTAAAATTAGGGTTTTCATAAAATTGGGGTTTTTAGATTAATAACAAGTTTTTTATCATCTAATCGATTGATATGCTATTTAGATAGTCAGATCTTCAAGAATTTTAAGAAACGCCTAATTTTGAGAAATTAGGGTTTGTGTAATTTTTGGAGGTTTGTTGTTCCAATAGGTGTTACGGTGATCATATCTATTGATCTATTTCGATAGATCTGGTGGATTAATTGTTGATGGGTGATGATCCTGTAATTTTTCTAAAAAAATTAGGGTTTGGTGATTCTGGATCTTGGTATTCTTGTGTGATGGGGTACAATCTTGTTGCCTTCTAGACAAAGTGAATCTAGAAGAAACAATTGTGTTTCCGCTACATATCTGGATTGCGTGCTCTGTAACACCTCTCACTCCTTCTTCTTAATTGCTACTTGATCTGTGCTCTTTATTTCTTTTATTTTTTTTATTGATCTGGATCCTTGACTAAGTCTTTGCCCTTGACCTGCCATCCCGCGAGTGGTTAGGAAGCCTGGGAACTTTGTTTGACTTAGTGAAGTTCTTTGTTTATTTTTTTTTTGTTGTTTGTTTGATTTGTCATCATGTCTATTCATGGCTATTCTGATGATAAGTTTATTAATGATGATGAGAATGTGACTTTGATTAGTAAATTGGATGTGAGTAATCCTTTGCATTTACACCGTAATGACTCTGCTGCCTTGACCATTGTTTCTGTCAAATTAAAAGGAACTGAAAATTATCATGTGTGGTCTAATGCTATGTTGTTGGCTTTAGAAGGTAGAAATAAGACTGGTTTTATTGTTGATCTTCGTAGAAGATATAATGTTGATGATGGTTCTGTGGGTAGGCAATGGGACAGGGTTAATGCTGTTGTTCTTGGGTGGATTTGATAATTCTATAACAGAAGAGTTGTTCCTTGGTCAAATTTTTTCAAAAAGAGCTAGACATGTTTGGGAAGAATTAAAAGAGACTTATGATAAGGTTGATGGTTTTGTTACTTTTAACTTGCATCATAAAATTCATACTTTAAAACAGAATGGATCAACTCTTGCTGATTATTATCATAGTCTTAATGCTTTGTGGAAGCAGTTTGATTGCTTGATTGAGTTACCTAGATGTACTTGTCATGCTGCTGATGATTTTAAGAAACATAATCAGTTAATGAAATTAATGCAGTTCTTAATGGGTTTGGATGATTCATATATGTCTATTAGAAGTTCTATTCTTTCTAAAGACACTTTGCCTGATGTTAGAAATGCTTATGCTACTATATCTAGTGAGGAATCTCACAGGGGTATTTATAGTAGTATGTCTGGTTCCTCTCAGAGGTCTCAGACAGCAGCATTTGCATCCAATGTGCCTAACAGGACTAATTTTCAAAGAGGACAAACTTCTAACAATAACTCCAGACCTATATCTGCTAACAACACTGGACCTAGACCTAATAATGCTAATATGAATAGACAATCGGGGGGATCAGGGTTGGTCTGTGAGAATTGTGGCTTTAATAGTCAAAACTTTAAAGGAATATCTGTTTCTAATCATAGTGCTTGCATGCGGGCAAATGTGTCAGATGGTTTGACAGATGAAACAACTCTCTCACTCTTGATCTCTCCTTATCAAGGACAATTCTATTTGCTTGGAAAAATGTGCCAAGCCAATATTGTGCAGGTACTGTGGTTAATAATAATAAGATTTTTAATGATAATTTTGACAAGTTTTTTTGCTCTAATGCTAATCTCAAATCAAAACTTGTGGCTTCTAGAAAAATTGTTGATTCTGGTGCTAATCAACATATGACTGATAGTGATAAAGGGTTATACAATGTCATGTTGCATTGTATCTTTCTAATTTTCTCATTAAAATAAAAGTTGCTCATCCTAATGGGACTGAAACCTTTATTTCTAAAATTGGTTCTCTTAAATTACCTAATGGGTTGATTCTGTATGATGTTCTTGTTATTCCTGAATATTGTGTTACTCTCATATATGTTCATAAACTTGCTAAGGATAATAAAATCTTTGTTGCTTTTGATGGGAGTAGATGCTATTTCTTGAATCAGGATTTAAATCTAAAATTTTTTCTGGGGATTGGTAATCAGTCTTTACTTGATATGTATGGTGGACATATATTACTTGGATTGTGAAGGTGTTTAATATGAAATTAGTAGTGTTTCATATTCAGTCTTGTTTATTCAGCTTGATTGGCATGCAGGATTTGAGACATGTCCTGCACATACAGTGTTTAGGGGTCTTGTAAACCTGAGCTTAAAATTGATAATACTAAACAAACTGAATATTGTGAGACTTGTCAAAGGGCTAAGCAGACTAGAGAACATTTTCCTTTAAGTGATCAAACTAGCTCATCTTTAGGAGACTTAGTTCATCTAGATTTGTGGGGTCCTTATAAGGTCACTAGTTCTGAGGGGTTCAAATATTTTTTGACTGTGGTTGATGATTACACCAGGGCTGTTTGGTTATATCTTATCAAAACTAAAGATGAAGTATCTTTCTATTTGACTTTATTTTATAATTTGATTGAAAATCAATTTAACAAAAGAATTAAAGTTTTTAGAAGTGATAATGGTACAAAATTTGTTAATCAAACTATCATGAAGTTTTGTATTGAAAAAGGTATAATTCATCAGACCTCTTGTGCTTATTCTCCACATCAAAATGGGATTGCTGAGAGAAAACATAGATACCTATTAAATGTTGCTAGATCCCTTCTGTTTCAGGGGGGAATTCATTTAAGATTTTGGACTGAATGTGTTATGACTGCTACTTATCTTATTAACAGATTACCTTCCTCTATGCTTAATGGGAAATCTCCTTTTGAGATGATCTTACTTACCTAAGCCTAACTTGTCCCTCATACTTGAAAGGGTCTTTGGATGTTTATGCTTTGCTAATGTTCTTAATAATCATGACAAGCTTGGTAGTAGGTCTGAGAAATGTGTTATGATGGGGTATTCTAGTGTTAAAAATGGTTATAGATTATATAGTCTTGACAAGCATCAGTTCATATATTCCAGGGATGTTAAGTTTTTTGAAACTGTATTTCCTTTTAAAGATTCTGATCTAAATAGGTTCTAATGTTTTTCAAGATATAAATCATTTAAACTTTTTTTGACCTGGACTACCCTGAGATACCCAGTGATGAGAATAGTGATGACCCAGATCTGATGTGATTCAGTTGATCATAGGATAGTAGCCACTCTCTGTTTCTTTTCCCCCAATTTTATTTTTTTCTTTTTATTTTTTTGTGTTCATCACTACTCACTACATTTTTTCCCCCCCGCCCCCCCCCCCCCCCCCCCCCCCCCCCCCCCCCCCTTTTTTTTTTTTTTTTTTTTTTTTTTTTTTTTTTTTTTTTATTTTTTTTTTTTTTTTTTTTTTTTTAAGTTTTTATTTATTTTTGTTTGTTTTTTTGTTTTTTTATGGTGAGAATGATGGCACTAATGATATTCCAGATTCTGGAATTGATGCTGATATTAGTGATCACTTTCATGCCACTCAAGATGAGCAGGTAACCACACTTGAAGAAAATATTATGTCTGAGGGAAATGAAGATATTAATCCAATGACCAATTCTCAGGGTACTCAAAACTTAAGAAGATCCTTTAGACAATCTGTTTTTCGAAAGAATTATAATGATTTTGTTGTTGAGTCCAAAGTTAAATATGGTCTTGAAAAGTTTGTTGGTTATGCAAATCTAAATACTGAAAACTTGTGTTTTGTCACTGAATTAAACAAGAGTCATGAACCAAAAACTTTTTCTGAGGCTTTAAGATATTCTCATTGGATTGGGATGCTATTGAACAAGGAATTTGGATAGCTCTTTACTTTAGAAATTGATACATGGACATCTTGTTTGATTTGTCCTTAAGGACAAAAAGTCTATTAGTTAGTAGGTGGTTATGGAAAATTAGTTCAAGTCTTGTGTGAGATTGACAAGATTAAAGTAGACTTGGTGCTTTCGAGGTTGTAATCAAAGAGAAGGATTGATTACTGAGGAGTTTTCTCTCTTGTTGTTAAAATGACCATTGTTAGATGTTTGTTGAATATTGATGTGCTTAATGATTGGCCTATGTTTCAACTTGATATTGATAATGCTTTTCTTTATGGCGATCTTAATGAGGTTGTTTATATGAAACCTCCTCAAGGTTATTATGCTTCTGATTATAACAAAGTGTGCATACTTAAAAAGTCTCTATATGGGTTGAAACGGGCTCCTAGACAATGGAATGCTAAACTGACTTGTGCTTTGGTTGAAAATGGTTTTAGTCAAAGTAAATCTGATTACTCTTTGTTTACCAAGTCTGATAATGGTGTCTTTCTTGCATTACTTGTTTATGTTGATGATATCATTATTACTGGTAATGATACTTCTGAAATTGAGAAATTTAAAGAGTTTTTAAGAACCAAGTTTATGATCAAAGATTTGGGAAATTTGAAGTATTTTCTTGGGATTGAAGTGATTAATACTAATAAAGGTATTTGTCTTAATCAAAGGAAATATGTGCTAGATTTGTTGACTGGTTATGGTATGCTAGCTTGTAAACCTGCTAGAACTCCTATGTTGTCTAAAGTTTCTATATCTAATGAGGCTACTAGTATTGATCCTTTGCTTGACAATATTGTTGATTATCAAAAACTTATGGGAAAGTTGATTTACTTGACTAACACAAGGCCAGATATTTCATATGTTGTTCATTGTTTGAGTCAGTTTATGCATGCTCCTTTGAAGTCTCATCTAAGGTCTGCTTTTAAGATATTGAGATATCTTAAGGGTTCTCAGTTGGAGTGTATTCAATATTACTAAAGGCATTTGGTTTGTATCTCCAAAGCTTATTCGAGTGCGGATTGGGCCTAAATGTGGTAGTAACTAGGAATATAAGTTACTGGTATGTATCTTTTTAAAGATAAATCTGTTCTTTTTTTTTTATATGATTTCTGAAAAGCATAAAAACTACAAATACAATTTCTAAATCCTCTAGTGAGGCTGAGTACAGAGCACTTGCTTCTGTAACTAGTGAAGTAATTTGGGTTTTGAAAGTGTTAAAAGATTTGGGATATGACAATCTTTTACCAGTTTCTCTTTTCTGTGACAGTAAACCAGCAATTAAGATTGCTGCCAATCCTGTTTTTCATGAGAGAACAAAGCATCTTGAAATTGACTTACACTTTGTAAGAGAGAAAATTTTAAAAGGGGTTATTAAAACTGTTAAAGTGGATTCTGCAAATCAAATTGCAAATATCCTAACTAAAGGGATGGATAAAATTCAGCAAATAGTTGGTTCATAAGTTGGGGAAAAAAATTAGATTAAAGTATCTCATATCAGATATAGACTTTATGGGAGGGATGTGTTGAAAGATATAATCTATATCTGATATTTATACTTCAGGGACTTATTATGTCATTTCTTGTTTTCAGTTTATGTTGCATAAAAGTGTTGTGCTGGATTTGTAAAGTTGCTGAAAGATAAAGGGTCAGAAGTGTCAAGATGGAGAAAGATTTAAGTCGGTGTTGGGCTGGAGTATATAAGCAATCTGACTCTCTCTCCTCACTTTTTTTCATCTGTTTTTCACACACATTCACTCTTTCTCGTTTATTCATTGTTGTAACCCTAATTTGGGAGATCATCTTGATCTTGTGATTCAGTTTCATTGTTTGTAAAACTATTATCAATTTAGATAATAAGAACACACCAGAGTAGCTGTGGTATTCATTGTTTGATTGAGATCAAGTTTTGTATTCAATCTGGGTTGTCTTTGTTTTTGATTAATTGAGATTAATCAAGTTGTTTTGAGATTAAATTATATTTTTCTACGAAAAACAACATACACAAGTTCAACCTCAACTAAGATATGATAACCACAAATGCATTTCTTAACATTAGACAACTAAATATAGAAGGTAACTTCAAGCAGCTCTTGGTGGCTTGTGGGTTTGAAGCATCATATAGAAGCTAACCAGTGTTTCATTGCTTGGGACATCAATCTTAAAGGCTTCATGTGACCATATACGTTTCACCCATTCTACAAGTTTTGGAGTTCTAACTTCATCAAACACCTTCACATCATTATGTTTTTCAACAAATTTTGTCCAAGCAAGAAAACATCCAAGAGTGACATCGAGATATCCTACGCCATCTCCACCAAAATAAGCCTTACCATTACTTAACTTAACAAATGCATCTTCTAGCAATTGTGACTTTTCAATTATTTGCTTCTTTATCGCCTCTTTTCCCTCGTTATTTGGTGTCATGCCTCAAGACTGTCAGACAATGGGAAAAAGAACTGTCTCTGTCATAGTAGAGTATAACACATAATCATTAAGACGCTGTGTTGTATTCAGTAAATAGAATGTGAAAAATGTATGTTCGATGTAAATAGAAGAGAGAGGAGAGAAATCCCTTGATAATCAGTGGGAACCACGGGAAATTGGTATCGACTGTAGGGGGGGGCTCAAACGCGCGCGCTTTTCTCTAATATCAACAAAGAGTTTGACACGTCGGCGAAATAAAGACGTATTGATTATTAAAATTTGAGGAGATCGTTAATGAAAGATCGCCTACTACGCAATGAAAATCGGCTTTGAGATAGAAGAGACGAACAGTTATATGTCTCTTATAAATTAGTTTGTAAGGAACTTTAAGATTCTATAAAACCAAAGTAAAAGTGTTCTATAAGAAGGGGTTACAATAGATATTTAGGACACTTATGGGTGTCCTAACAAACACGAGTATTATGAAACTAATTATTTGGTCCCATTAAAATGTAATACACGGCCAAAATAGTGTCATAATAGACCACGTAATAGGATGTCTTAGGGTGTTCTAATATATGCTTACTCTTCTATTATATTTTGGGACACATTCATGTGTCCTAAAAGTTATTTTCATAGGACAAAATCATACCGTACTAACTCATATTTTAGTACCAAGAAAAGTGTCCTACAAAAGTATGTTAGGACCAAAAATCAACGCTCTTTTTGGTTACAATGCCAAATTAGAAATTTATAATTTCTTTCTTGACATCCATTGAGGCCATACAAAATATGTGACTACAATAAAATGGCTTTCAATGACGCACAACTCATGTGCTTTAAGGAATGTGTCACTATAGGCTCTTTCATGTATATAAAAAAAACTAAGCAAAATCTAACATTGATGCCTTTTGGAAAACAAATTCTGACATAGAACATTATTGAGATTATCAAACACGAGTATGATTTACAAATACATGTATTTACATATGGTATTAATTTATTCTAACTAAAATCAAATAAAAAAACGAAGAATTTTCTATCTACATATCGATCTTCCTCTTTAATCCATTCAAGTCTCGTCTAGCTTTCGTTTCTACCCATAATTATATATTCTGAGTGTCACGCATGTGTAAGATAAAATATAAATGTAATAATACAGTACTTAAGTCGATAGCATACTCTCATATAGAAAGAACTAGGATATGTCATGTGATAGATGAACTTACCTTTAATTGTACTAGCGTACGTACTTACATTTAACGTAGTAGTTTTAGGTGTCACACACCCTTTGTAGAATACCAATTTTAGAATCATGTTCATCCAAAGGTCAAACATTGAGGCCTGTAGCTTCAATAAGAATACTTCTGGTTAAATTATCAGTAATGTTAAATTGTTAAGTATACATTTCCATCCAATAATAAGAATTACAATTAAAACGAAGCTTTATACTTGAGCCCAATAATTCTTACAACTAACTTATCAATTTTGAACTTTATCAAATTGCACCATCGCATGCAATACCAATTTAAATAAAATGGTTTTAGATTATAGCCCATCAATAATCCAAGAGTGTAAAAGATGACTGAATAATTAAGACCATAAGTAACCTGCGAAAACTTTTTGGATTCGCTCGAGATCTTCAAAAAAGAAAAGCGACGGTTGGTTATCCAATAAATTTTGGGTTATCAAGTGATTTACCATTGACGTAGAGGAAAAGTATCATATGAATAGCATTACAAAAGATGTAGAGAGGTTGGAGATGTGAAAGGCTGGTGTGTGTAAGGCAAGCCAATTAAGGGCCTAGATAATTGGGGAAACTGTTGCATGGAAGTTTTTTTTCAATTTTCAAGTTAACAAGGAGGGAAATTTTAGAGTGGTTGTGGTGGGAAAATCCCTTCAAAATTACGTACTAAAATAAAATTTTGATAATGTGTAGTTGTATGATAAAGAATAGGAAATAAATTCATCAACATACAAAAATTTTTTATAAGCTAGAACTAGCGATGTGTGAATAAAATTAAAAAAAATTCAGAATAGATAAAAAATAACCAAAGTTTTAATGTGTAGAGGTATGGAACGTGGGGTGTTGTGCAGAGGATGTCAAGCTGCAGTACACGCTTTATGAGACATTGCGAGATCATTGTCTTTTTAAGGCTGAGACTTATATAGGGGGAAACAGAATAATGAAAATGTATTATATATTCATATAATTGTTTCATATATGTCGTTTATAAAAAAAAGTGTTGCAGATTCATTGAATATATAAAAAAATTTTAATAACTATTTGTCCCCCATTGCCCTATATTCTTCTTTATCTAAAACAACTATATCATCGGTGTTAAATCCAAAAAGGTGCCACGCCTCACGCCTTAGCGCCTTTCGACACCTCATCTCATGTCACGCCTAGAGGTGACGCCTTGGTCTATTTCATAACGTGGAGATCACACCTCGCGCCTTAGTGGCGCTTTGGTGCCGCCTTTTAGAACCTTGGAAATAACTATAACAACAAATTTGAAAAATATTGACTCGAATTAAATGTATCTTTATTCATTTAGATGCATCCTAATGAGTTTTGAAGGCATTTTTAAAGTGAAAATAATGCAAAGTAGTACTATCAACACATATGACTCGCATGAAGCGTGTCACTAGTTTTGATAATTTGTACAATTTAGCCTATGTTACTATAAGCGATCAAAGATGTAAATTATGCTCAGAGTTTATGTAAGAAACATATTGAACTTTATCTCGGGTAACCCGGATTGCAACGCATTAGTTTTCATATGAAGCTTCATTCAAGGTTGCAAAAATCGTGAATCGTTAGCCGGAGCGGCTCGAACCACATTGTAGCTTCGTATTCGGTGCAAGGCGGATTAATCGGATGTGGGTATTTCTGGATAAAAATTGATGTTATTTTCTGGCATGTTTTGGTATATATTTGTGCTAAGAATTCTTTCTAGAAAATACACGGTAATAGTTTTAACATTGTTACTTTTATGTGATTAATAGCAAGTTATGTTCGTTGATTTTTAGGTACTTCTAAACCAAGAATTGGATAAGTTCTGGTGTAAGTTTGAACTCATCATCGACCATGTAGGTTGATCTGTTGACCACGGTTGACCTATTTGTTTAACATTGTTACATAAATCGGCAAGGTTGGTGGCCTTGTAGCGTCTAATCGGTGATTAATCGTCCTTGAAGATCTTTTTTGCAACACTTGCCTTTCATTAGAATACAATCGTAATGAAAAAAACATTCTTAAATAAATGGAATTAGACTATACATCATGGTGTCCTATCATGCTCAACATACTAGAACTCTTACAAGTAAACGTACTATAACTTACTATATGGCTTACATATCAAAATGTTCCTAAGAAGCTCTCATCATATACGTACCATATCTATAATACATGTCCTAAAAAATCTATAAAGTGATTATGACCATTTTCTCAAAGTAGTCTTATGTAGAGCGTTCTATTATAAAAGGACATGTACAAGAATCACAAGTTGCTCTATAAAGAATAATGTAGTAATACTTGTAGCCATACTAGAAGTTGTGTCTCTCAGGTTTCCTACTCATAATGAACCCTTACAAACGTGTGTCATGTAAATGCTTTTGTTATGAATTTAAAAATGAGTGTCCTATTAGCGTCTACCATACTAGGACTTAAAAGGTAACTCGTCCTATTAGATGTGTATTTAGGCTGATCACTAAATGTTAGTGTCCACAAAAAGGTCCTAAAACACCACTTAATAGTGTGTAGTTGAATCGAGTATTGCTCACTTTAGAATATCGAAGGATTTTAGTGTGTTTTAAATAGCGTTAAATGTTGTATTTTAGTGTGTTAGTGAGGAGCAATTTGATTTTGTGGTGGGGTGCATTTTAATAAAATGGTCAATAAAAAAAATTTACACTAAAAACTGATGTTTTTTGACGAATTATGAAGGGCACCGCCCCCATAATTTGTAAGTGTATCCGCCCCTGCTTATAATAATTGTACTTGTTAACGTCATTTACCTTAAATAGACAAATAAAAATATACTAAACATATCAACCTTGGTGTCTATGTAGTTGGCCCAAAACCGGTTCTCAGCACGAAGTGAGGGGTCCGTAGGGAGGATTCTGTGGACATCTGGTTCGATTTCATCAAGGTACTCGATTATGATAGCAGACTCAGGAATTGGTGTTTTGTTACCATGAAAAAGAACGGGGACTTTCGTATAAACCGGGTTTGATGTTAAAAGGAGCTCGCTTTTGCTAGCTAGATTTTCATGAATGAACTCATACTCGATAGATTTGAGGTTGAGTACGAACTGAACCCGGTTAACAAATGGACTTGCTGGAGTTCCTAGAAGCTTTATCTCACTGAGTTTTGTCATTGCAAGACGTGAAACGAACTTAGAGATATATGATGGTATATATATGCAAAACTGGCTGCATGTGCTCCTCAAAGTTTAGGGAAATGACAAATTTAACTTTAGGTTGGGTGACAACAAATTGCACACCTAAGTCTGAAGTTTCATGTTTTCGTTTGAACGCCTTACATTTGACATGTGGTGATATATGATGTAACATCATGCATGATGCCATGCTGTATTATGTAGATACATATGACAAAGTATGATATAATTTAGTTTAATGTAAATTTACTTTTATTTAATACTAACAATAATAACGTGATAAACAATAGTTAAAACGTGTAATGAGGGTGGGTTTGGCTCGAACCAACTCCGTCAGGTTGCGGTGGAGTTTGGTGCGATATTTTTAAAGCCACTAAGAGTATAAAGGAGATTACTCCTTCTTTCAAGAGCTCATTTGTACCGTCAAATGGAAGATCTAATGTCTCATTTTGGGACGATATGTGGTGTGGGATTCGTTCTCGTCTCAAGGATATTTTCCTTAGGCTTTACGCACTCGAATTGAAAAAAGCTTTAGTGATCGTTGGAAGTTGTTGAATGACGGTTGGGGTGGGGGTGGGGGTAACTTTTCTTGGCGATTACCACCTCGTGGTAGAGCTATTGATGACTTATCTTCTCTTCTCTCCTTGATTGGTAATATTGTTGTTTCGCATTTTGGTATAGATAAATGGATTTGAAACATGAATGCTTTTGGAAATTTTAAGGGTCAGGATCTTGTTGGACATATTCATAATTCTTTTGTTGACTGTGTTCTTGGATGAGCAAAAGAACCAAGAACTGGACCAGAACCGAGAATCGGATCGGAACCAAGAAGAACCGAACTGGAACCAGAACAGTAGGTTCCGGTTCTGGTTCTTGAATTTGACATTTTTTGATTCTTGGATTGGTTCGGTTCGGTTCCACCGGTTCTCGGTTCTGGAACCAAATACCCAATTATTCTAAAAACATGTCATTTTTCTCATACTTAAGTTATACGTATCATAAAAAACCCCTATAGAACTCGCTTGTCAACGCCGATTGTGGAAGCTTTGACTTGCACCCAAGATTGGGTGAGAAAGTCGAGAACGCGAATTAATTGGGATGATGTTGAAGATCTAATTAAAGACGATGAGATTGTGAAAGATATGAAAGAGAAATTAGAGAAACTAACCGGAACAGATAAAGAGAAACAAACGGTGGAAATATAAATGGTTCTAGTTATTTTGTTAGACAAATTTTAAAGTTTATTTGAGCTTATGCTCTGGTTGTTAAATGTTATTGTTTTTAACGGAAATGGTTGCAAATACTTAAAAAATGTTTTTCTTGTGCTTCTAATTGGCTTATTTCATTAGTGCATCTTCTCAATAAGGATTGAAGTTAGTAGTGTAACGTGGGAGAGACACTATCTATTGATGCCAATATATTAAAGGAACAGGGTAGCATATCTCTGTATAGACACTATAGATCAAGCATAAGGAGATAAAAAATATATGAAATAGAAGCGTACAGTTATGCTTGTTATACATGAACTGATGAACATTAGTAATATTCTTTAAAGGATAACAATGCAAAGAACGTTAATAATATTCCCTGAAGGATACCAATGCAAAGAATGTTAGTAATATGAGTTTTTCTTCTTCCATAAAATCGGTTCCTTTGCGGGTAGACCCAAAGAACCGGAACCAGAACTGGAACCAGAACCGGAACCGAAGAATATTTTTGGTTTGGTTCTCGGTTCCTACTTTTCTGAAAATTTTTGTTCTCGGATCCATTGGTTCCGGTTCCAGTTCCACTGGTTCCAGACCCATGCTCATCCCTAGATCATTATAACCAGAATTCGTGGATTCCAAGTAAGGTGAATATTTCTACGTGGAGGGCTTCGTTGAATAGATTGGCCACTCGAACCAATTTGGCTAATAGGAGAGTTATCATGTCATCTCATTTATGTCTATTTAGTGAGAAGGATGAAGAAAATATCGATCACTGCTTGGCTAGATGTCTCATGGTGCTCCCAGTTTGGAGAAAAAATAGAGAGTTGGTAGGAATTTGCGTCCGACCCTACACTTCCTTCTTTTCTATTAGTGAATAATTTTTGGTAGTATTTTTAAAACAATCTGGATATGCAAGAAACAATAAAAACTAACTAGCAAGGGAGTTTTTCATTGCACCCATTTGGCTATTTAGAAATAATGTAATAATTTGGTTAATGCTACAAAAGATTCGGCTTCAAAATAAAGGATGAGTATATTTTCCTGTTTATTCAAAGGGTTAATAGGAGTTGGATATCAACTCGCTCTTCTTCGAACCGGCTGGTTGGAATCAATGGATTGCTAGGCCTTTCGAACTGTTTTCATGTCCCTAATGTTTTTTTTCCTTTATGTTTTTTCTCTTCTTATGTTCTTGTTGTATCCTTTGTATATTTAGGCTCCTGCTTGAAACTTACGTTACTAAAATCTTAGCTCTTACAAAAAAGAAGAAGAAAAGAAAACAACTAAAGCATCGCCTATAAAAGGTTAATGAATAAGGAGAAATTAAGAGGAACTAATTTCTTAATGATGGTCATGAGATGATTTAATCAACCTAAATAAACCTTAATATCATATATCCCATCTGGCGTTCATGGCGATCACCCTAATTCTCCCAACCGTTTAATCCTATACCTGCTGATCTTAATTCCTTATAATGGCCTGTTAATGCTGATTAATCTCTTGATTATGTTGCGTTTAATGAGTCCTTATTCGGTTGCCGGAAAGTTTGTGTTTTAGGGTTTCGGTTTATTCTTTCTAGGGTTTTTTCTTTTTCGTTCTATTGTCCTTTTGTTTCTGCTCGTCATGGGTTTCAATGATCGTTCATCTTTTAAATCTAAGGAGGACCAAATCAAAAAATTTCCAAATCGGTGTTTGTTACAAATTTTCCTGATCATGTTACAGCTCGCGACTTATGAAATGTTTGTGTGGCGTATGGTAATGTTATTGATGTTTACATCCTTCTCAAGAAATCGAAAGCAGGTAAAAGATTCGATTTTGTTCGTTTCATTAGGGTGGATAACTTGGACCGTTTGATTGAAAACTTACCACTATTTGGATTGGTCGTTTTAGATTACATGCTAATGAGGTACGGTTTCAGAGGGAACCCAGAAACAAAAACTATCAGCCAAATGTACCTCAGCCCAGAAACAATGTCTTTGTAGAAGCTGGTAATAACTCGTTTACTGCTGTTTTGAAAACCGGAACAACTAACCCTAATTTAGCAGTTGAGTCGGCTCTTGCCATTGTTCTAGATGATTCGTGCCTGTTGGAACGTGACTTTTCCTTCTCTTTAGTGGGAAAAATCAAAGATATCAATGCGTTATCAAATCTGTATTTTATTCTTGCTAATGAGGGCTTTGAGAATCTCAAACTTTCTTACATTGGTGGCCAGTGGGTACTTATTGAAATGGATTCCATCGCCTCCAAAGAAAAGATTAGTAAACACTTTGGAGTTGGTTCATGGTTCTATGAGTTAAAGCCGGCTAGTAATTCGTTTGTGAGTGATGATAGGTTAGTGTGAATATCTATTGAAGGACTTCCAATAAAAGCGTTTACTCGTAATATATTTGCTAAAATTGTGTCATCATGGGGTGAACTTACTGACGTGGAAGACTCCGATAACACGTCTATATCTTACAAGCGGTTATGTGTAAAAACCAAATCTCATGTGATTATCAATGGCAGGATTAAAGTCATAGTTAAAGGTCAAGTCTATTGGATTCATGTTAAGGAAATTAAACCTTGGTCTCCTGAATTCATTATAGAAAATGAAGAATCATCTTCTGATGATGAATCTGAGCGTCAAGAGGAGGTACAAAAAAGTGGAAATTATGCGAACGACTTTGAGCCTGGTAATGAAAATGACATTGACCATCTTTCTGAATCAAGTTGTATGCATATGAATGACCTGGTATATGATAAAGTTCCTAATGTCAGCGATAAATCTAAAAAACCAGAAGACCCTTTTGGGATTTACAATATCTTGAAAAGGACAGAAAAACCAGAAGAGAGTGAAGATCCATAATTTCCTCCTGGGTTCACACCTGATGTGGTGGAGGAAAATGTAGCGGAGAAGAACTTAGATAAACTCTCACAGCCTAAGAATGGTTTGTTAGATGCTAATGTCGGGGTCTCAACTGATAAGAGTGGGAGTTACAATTTTCCAAAGCTTAAAGCAGGTGGTTCAATACTAGAAGTGATGGACGAATTGATTAAGGTGGGGCAAATTATGGGTTATAACATGGATGGGTATATGACAAATGTAGAAACCATTATCGGTTCTCAAGGAGAGTGCCACATTTTTAATTGAATTTCTTATCTCTAAATATTCAAGGTCTTGGCAGTAAGGCCAAGAAAGATTGGATACAGTAATTGAATACGAAACATAAAGTTAATTTTGTTGCTATTCAAGAAACTAAGATGGACAAAATTGATTTGTTTTCTATCAAGGCGTTATAGGGGAACTTCTCTTTTGATTACGTTTTTAGTCCTGCTATGGGTTATTCTGGTGGTATTCTTTGTGCTTGGGATCCAACTCTATTTGTTAAGGATAGCTCGACGGTTTCTGATTCATTTTTTTGCTCTTAGAGGTACATGGTTTCCTTCTTCTACTAAGCTTCTTATTGTTTCCATTTATGCTCCTCAGGATCTTACCGAAAGAAGGATGCTATGGGATTATATTAGCCATTTGATTAAGTCATGGGATGGCGAATGTGTGCTTTTTGGAGACTTCAATGAGGTTTGTTTTAAGCATGAAAGACATGGTACTGTGTTTAACTTATAGGGCGCTAATGCTTTTAATAACTTTATTACTATGGCAGGTTTGATTGATCTTCCTATAGAAGTCTACTCTTATACTTGGTATCATAAATCTGCTTTCAAAATAAGTAAATTGGATAGCTTTCTTATTTCTAAAGGATTATTGTCGTTATTTCCTTCCATTTTAGCCTTAGGTCTTGATAGGCATTTATCTGATCATCGTCCTATTCTTATGCGTGAATTGAAGGTTGATTATGGGCCTACTATGTTCTGTCTTTTTCATTCTTGGTTTGAGAAGAAAGGTTTCGATGATATGGTGGAGGATTCTTGGAAGAATTCCGCTCTTATGGAGCAGAACAGTATCATCAAATTAAAAAGAAAATTTCAAGCTCTTAAGATGTTGATTAAACAATAGATCATTGAGGATAAGTAAAAGTCTTATGCGGTTAAACTGTCTATCCAAAATCGCCTGTCTGATTTGGATAAGATTATTGATCAAGGTCGTAGTAATGATGAGATTGTGAATGAAAGGTCTAAGCTGTTAAAGGATTTTCTTGAGTTCAATTCTTCTACTTCGTTAGATTTGGCTCAAAAGGCTAAAATTCGTTGGGCCATTGAAGGAGATGAAAACTCTAAACTTGTAGAAGGCAATTGGATTGTAGAGCCTTATAATGTGAAAGAGGAATTTTTAAACATTTCGCTACTCGTTTTTCTGAACCGGGTACGCCTAAACTTATCCTTGATTCTCATTTTCCTAATCGTTTGTCCTTGGATCAGTTAAAAGATCTAGAAAGAAATGTTTCTTATGATGAGATCAAGAGAGCTGTTTGGGATTGTGGTATTAACAAATCTCCGGGTCCTGATGGATTTACTTTTGGATTCTTTCGTAGGTATTGGAAGCTTATTGATCAAGATGTGGTTGATGCCATACTGCTTTTCTTTTCGTCTAGTTCTTTTCCTCGTGGGTGCAATTCTTCCTTTTTTGCATTAATTCCTAAAACGCAAGATGCTAAGTTGGTTAAATACTTTCGTCCTATTAGTTGGATTAGCAGCATGTACAAATTTATTACTAAAATCCTGGCTATTTATCGGTTGAGCCTTGTTATTTCGGATCTTGTCAGTGATGCTCAATCGGCTTTTGTCTCTAATCGTCAAATTCTGGATGGTCCTTTTATTCTTAACGAGCTTCTTTCGTGATGTAAGTACAAGAAAACTAAAGCCATAATCTTTATGGTTGACTTCGAAAATGCTTTCGATTCAGTGAGATGGGATTATTTAGATGATGTGTTAACTAAGTTTGGTTTTGGTATCAAATGGCGTGGTTGGATTCAAGGTTGTCTCAATTCCGC
Organism: Tanacetum coccineum; assembly: GCA_026074375.1. NCBI lineage: Eukaryota > Viridiplantae > Streptophyta > Magnoliopsida > Asterales > Asteraceae > Tanacetum > Tanacetum coccineum. The sequence goes on along the minus strand of BQNB010009361.1, from coordinate 45,651 downwards.
CATGGGGTCTATTCTTGTCAATGGTAGCCCGAATTCTGAATTCAAATTCTATAAAGGCTTGAAACAGGGAGATCCTTTATCTCCGTTTCTCTTTATTTTAATTATGGAAAGCTTACATATTTCTTTTAATAACGTGATGAATGCAGGTCTTTATAAGGATATTCAAATCAATAAATCCTTGAGCTTATCTTACTTGTTTTAGGTCGATGATGTTGTGTTTGTTGGCAAATGGGACATGTCAAATTTATCTGCCATTATTAAGGTGCTAAAGTGGTTCTTCTTAGCTTCGGGTCTTTAGATCAACCTTCATAAAAATAAGCTTATGGGTATTGGTAGCCCTAATGATGTCATGGTCTCTGCTGCCAGGTTTATTGGTTGTTCTACCCTTTCTGCGCTGTTTACTTACCTTGGTGTCAAAGTTGGCGGGTTTATGTCTAGACTTAGCTCATGGGACGATGTTATTGCTAACCTAACATCTCGGTTATCCAAATGGAATCTTAAAACTCTTTTCATTGGTGGCCGCCTCACTTTTATTAAATCGGCTCTGAGTTCATTATCACTTTATCATATGTCCATCTTTAAAGTTCCCATGAGTATTCTTAACAAAATGAAAGCAACTCGTAGAAATTTTTTCAATGGCGTAGAAATTTCGGATAGGAGATTATCCTTAATTAGCTGGAAAAAAATCTTGGCTTTTAAGAAAAATGGTGGGTTAGGCGTCTCTAGTTTCTTTGCTCTTAATCGTGCTCTTCTCTTCAAATAGATTTGGCATTTCATCTCTAATGGTTCATCCTTCTGGTCCCTGATTTCATAAAGGCCTATTATTGGTGTGCTATGGGCCTTGACTGCTATCACAATTTTTTTTGAGATATCCTTGGATTGATATCATTTGTGAGTTATGAACCATGCTAATTAGGGCATTGATCTTCGGTCTCTTGTTGATAAAGAAAGTCACGGGGTAATGGTGAATTTACTTCTTTGTTGGGATGAAATTTGGACTCGCTGATTTCCTTTGAAGGATTTGTACCAGCATAACATTATTAATTTGGATTTGGTATAAGCAGTAGAGGCTTGTGGCTACCTATGTTGAGGGATTCTCTTTATTTCTTCCTTTAGAGACATCCTCGTGGTGGTATGAGAAGAGAAGGTAAATCACAAGCTTCTCGTTGAAAGTACGTCTTTTATTGTTCTTCCTCAAATTAGCAATAAATGGATTTGGAGGTTAGATTCCTCGGGAGAATTTTCAGTGAAATTGTGTTAGCCTTAATTATATTAAGTCAAACAAGAATGTTATCGGTCTTAGAAAGTCTAATAGATCTTTGTTTTGTAATAGGCTAGTCGGGTTCAACGGGCTTGGACTTTAATCTAATATTGGTCCGCGACTTTCAGGGCTCAATCGCCCAAGTAACCCCATTACAACCACATCTTTTTTAAAAAACCTATAAATTTTTTTTTGTTTATCTTTTTGCTATTTAAACCAAGACCGACAAGTTAGAAAGCACAGTTACGCATCAATTAGGCAAATGGTGTTACATATCCCTTATCCACACTTGGTGAAGGGTTGTGTTGGTTTTGCATTTTCCACAAATTGTAACTTCACTTTTCTCTCACTTAATATAACATTTATTTATTGTTTCTCTCTCTACTTTATCTCTCTTCAAGTATTTCTTACTTTCTAGCATCTTGGTTTATAGAACATAATTGTGTAATGGATTAAAATACATGGGTTAACATGTCTAGGTAACCTGAGATTAATAAGGGGTTGTTTTGTGATTGAATTAACGTCGGGTTTTTTGTTTTTTGTTTCTTGGTTCCGACAAATAATGAAATAAATCTAGGAAGAGAACTACTCAATCTTTGATCTTTGTTTCGTGGTTTTTAATGTGTTGAAGACTGGTACATTTTGAGCATAGTTCACTTACCTTGCATCTTTTCTAAGTGGTCTTTTTTACATCATTTCGTTGCTTACAAGAAAGTTTGAAGGATTTTTTTTGGCTGGTTTTGCGTTTTGCCTAACTGAGGATGTGTTCGTCGTTTGTGTTTTGAAAAATGTTATTGGTTTTGACAAAAGCGTTTGGCGTTTTGAAAACAAAAAATCATTGCGTTTTGAACCAAGTCATTGCGTTCTTGACATAAGTCATTGCGTTTTGACAAAAAATCGTTAGCGATTTGACCAAAAAGTCGTTGGTTTTGTCATAAAGTCGTTGCATTTTGACTAAAGTCGTTGCGTTTTGACTAAAGTCGTTGCTCGTTTTGTATAGATCTCATTGCGTTTTTTTGACTAAAGTCATTGGCGTTTTTGACTCAACTGGTTTTTTTGTTTTGCGTTTTGAAGACCATCATTGCGTTTTGACTAGACGTTACTCTACCCAATTAATTTATTGATTGCGTTTTTTGACAAAATTGTTGCGTTATGACAATAATTTTTGCAACGGCGTTTTGTCTAGAATATTGTCTTATGTGATAGAAAAGGGTTTCAGTAAAACTGCAATAACTTTTGATCCGTTATATCCGTTTAAGGCCCGTGACCTATCAAATCGTAAGAGAAAAACGAGACGGATTACTGTTGTACCACACTTTAGTGGTTAAGGATTTTTCGAGGCCCAACAAACCATCGTTTACTTATGAGTTATTGACATTATTTAGTTTTTTGGAATTTGTGTTGGACTTTAATTCGGACTAAAAGGACAATTACTCAACACAACAAACACAACCATGCAAACCAAAAATTTAAATTATTCATAATTTGAAATGTCTATTAATTATTATTTCACGGTTTTTTCTTGAATTTTGTAAATCCCGCGATAAGTACAGTTTCTTTTCTTGTTTAGTTTTAATCAAAAGTTTTGTAAAATCCCCTATGTGAACGATAATTCACTTTAAACAAAACATTCCAATCACTTCAAACAACTTTAAGATCCGGATATACATTTACACAACATCATTTCATAATGTCAAAATTCAAATACCCAATTTGCAAACTCAAACATCAAGTGTTCTTCAGAATTGTCAACAGTTTCTTTGTGTTTAAATTATAACATTCATGAAAGGACACAACTTTCAAAGAAGTTGATGCATGCACAGTTTAAAGAAATTATATGTCTCTATTAATTTCTTCAGAAACTTTACAAGATTATGGCACGATTGCCTATCTTCAAGAGTACGCTTCTCTCAAGACTTGGGATTTACACTAGAACAAATCTTTCTAATGATATTTCTTTCTAGGACTAATTGCACAACTACTTTGCTGATCTAAGAACAAAGTTTGTAAATTGCTTTCAATTTAAGAATTAAAGGCGATATGCAGAATTATACAAGATATGATGCTCAATCAAATATTTTTTTTACGATGCAATGATTCTTGACTTGGATTCCCTCGGGAAATACATGCTTGAGTTAATTCTTCATCAACAACGAACTCCACAATTGTTGAAACAAATGAAGTTGATGCAAACACAAAAAGATCATTCACATCCAATTCTAGCTTTGAATGTTGATTCATTGAAAGTTTATTTTGTTGTCATACAAAACACTCGTTCTGAGAAAGAAGACAGTAATTCAGAGACTGCATCCAACAAATTAGTAAAGGAATGCAGCTTGAATTCTGAAACAAAAGATGTGCATGCAATCCTTAACGTAGATCAACTACAAAAGCAACTTGACAAAGATGAATTTCAAGAAGATGAATCTATGGCAGCCTTTTGGGTGGTAAACAACCAGTTCCAGAAGTTCATCAATTCAAAGTTTACATTGGATTATGGACAGTCAAATGAACAGAAAAGTACTTTGTTGATTACATGGACTCGGAGGTTCAAACACTTCAGAGATACACTACTCAAAACTGGGTATGTTTAAGAAAGTCCGTTGCTATAAGAACGTCATCAAAAGATAGTATGAAGATGGGTGAATAAAAGATAGATGCGGCGCAAGAGAGGTAAGATTTGATATGCGTTACATGCATTGGATGATAATTTGGTTGACACAGAAAGCATCTAGGACAGACTCAACAGTGCAAGATGGATTAGCAGCCAGGGTCAGGAATGATACAGATGCTGATGTTGCAGATTATTCGGACCATTTTATGAGAAGAGCCAATGTGCTTGAGGTACATTTGGTACTCCTGAATGAATGCAATATCTTGCTTATAGGACCAACTAACATACGGAAGCAACTAAAATCATTATTGAAGGTAGGGTTGACCAGTATCCTGGAAAAATGTCAAGTTAAAAGTCCTATGCTTGTTTCACACATGATAAACAGACGATGAATACTTAAAACAATCACTCGAGGTCTTAAAAATATTTTGCTCAAAGAGACAGTTGTCTATTTCAAAGTTTTTTCAAGAATGGAAAAGCACATTGCATGCTCTCAGATAATTAAATATCAATATCAATATTTAAAATCTCAGGGCAAACATGGTCAAATTTTGAATGTACCAAGTATGGCATGTTGGTAAAAGCCACAAGTTGATCAAGGAAGTCTAATCAAGATGATTAAGCTCAAGGTCGTGATGCAAGATACGATCTTATAACTCAAAAGTCAAATAGATAAGGCTCATGAATCATGATACACAAAGCAATGAATGATCAAAGCTATTACAAACAAGAAAAAGGACCATAACAAGGCAAAAGCATTAACTGTCAAACGTCATATCTTCAATGTCTTCAGTGGTACAGAGGAGTTTGAAGAAAGAAGACCTAAACAAATTGGGGGAGATTATTAGCCTTAATTTATATTAAGTCTTACAAGAATGTTTATCGGTCTTTAGAAAGTCAAAACTAGGTCTTGTATTGTAATAGCTAGTCGGGGTCAAATTGGTACGTGGAGGTTATATAATTTTGTCGCGTTGAGGGCTCAATAGCCAAAGTTTAACCATGGACAGGGCCCGTTTTAGAAGTCCGTACGACTCTAAATTATGGCAATTGGGGTAAAAAAAAATATAATCTATTTAGGGTTTGGCTGTGTTGATGTGGGTCTGTGTAGTGTGATAGGAGGGCGTGCGTGCGTGTTTTGGGTGGGGTGTGTAGTGTGGTTTTGGGTGGGTGGGTGGTGGTTGGTGTTAATTCGTTGGTTAGAGGCTAGTGTTTTGGGGGATCGATGTTGTGTCGTGTCGGAGTTTTTTGTGAACTCTCAGTGTTTGTCGTTACGTTTGTGTTTTGGGAGTGTCTGTGTTGGTTGATGTGTCCGGGTTGGTGAAAGGATAATATAAATTTGTGGGTAGTGTTTGGTAGTTTTTAGTGAGAAGTCGTTTCTGGTGTTTGGGGTTACCTAGTGTAGATGTTTAGTGTAGTAATTTTTGGTGTGATGTGTGGGTGGGTCGTGTTGTATTTGTGTGGGGGTGTTCTAGGCTGTTTGTGTCGTGGCGTGCGATTGGTGGGTGTTGTGTGTGGCGGTGGGGTGTGTCGTAGTTGGGACGTAGAGCTAGCTCAGGTGGTGTGGTTATGTTGAGTGGAGTAAGGGGACTATGTCGTTAGTGTATGGTTGTGTGAGGGGGGTGTGGGTGGAGTGTTAGTTTTTGTAGTATTATAAATTACATATATTATTAAATATATATATAAATTTAATTTTATAATCTCTTTATATTTTTATCCCCTATTATAAAATACTATTTTTTCTGAATATAATTAATTTTAAACTATCCCCTTCACCACACTTGGTGAAGGGTGTTGGTTACATTTTCACTTCACTTGTAATCCTCTATTCTCTCTCTAATCTAATATTCACTTTGTTTCTCTCTCTACTTTCTCCCTCTAAGATTTCTTACTTTCTAGCTATGTTCTAATTCGATGTTCATTGTTTCAAGTACATCAAATTCCTTTTCAATCTTGGCTTTATTACGTAAGGAAAATGAGACTTTGAAACAGCATTACAAAGATTTTGTCATGTTTCTATTAAATCTCGAGATCTTCGATACAGAACACAACATCTTTGCCTTGCTTTAATATTGCTGATATTCAAAAAGATCAGATTCAGGAAAAGGTTGTTGCTATTGCTGCTTTAAAAAATGAGTTTATGGAGTTAAAAGGAAATATTGTAATACTAGTTTGATAATAAAAATCAGTCTTGGGGAACCTGGTGGTGTTACCATCACTAAGAACCAAATCAGTTGTTAGGACAACGATTGCGTTTAATCTGCAAGGGACTCAAATGTTAAAAACAAGTGTATTGACCTCCAAGTTGTTATGAACTAGAATTTGTCAAAACCAGTCACTCAACAGTATTTTGCCTAAGAAAACAGAATTCTCCTTTGCAAAACATGTAACCATGATTGCAATCTAGCTCATCTAGGAATGTTCTAAGAACATGCCAAGTTCTTGTTCAAATGACATGGTTTCATAATCACTATCTAGATGCAGCTAAGAAAAAGATACAAGAAAGAGATAGGAACTCAACAACTAGTGTGCCTACTTCTGCGAGAATTCAAACCACTACTGATGATAGGAAACCAAACCCTAGGAGCAACAATCAAACATCTAGGAGTTTGCATGTATCTAAGAGTAGTCGCGTTACGATAACGGCTGTGCCCAAAGCAGATCACTCTAAGAGTTCTAGTTCTTTTTCAGATTCCAAAAACTTTGTTTGTTCTACATGTCATAAGTGTGTCTTTAATGCAAAATCAGATGACTTGTATAACAAAAACTCCTGTAGGATAGTGGAAGTAAATTCAGTGCTAAGATTCAATCCAATAAGACCTAAAAAGTAACTATATGTAGATCAAAAGAGTCTTACTCAGAAACCTAGTGACAGTATCTTTACAGGACATAGGTTTTTTTCTCCCTAATAAGACTTTTCGCTGTGTCTGAGAAAACATATCCTAGATCTGATCTTTAGGTGGAAACCCTCAAACGGGTACGAATTTTCAATCTGTTGGGTTATTAGGGGATGAATTCCTACAGGAAAAATTATTGGACTCTCTCAACAGCAAGGTTGACAGTGAACCCCCGCTGGTTCAAATGTAGATATCCCTCATATTCAGGAATGCCAAACAAACTCTGGATGTTAAGTGCAGGTACATCATTCAATGTTCAGAAGGAAACTAAAGTCTTGATGTTTAAGTGCAGGTAACCTTTTTGTAATGTCAACAAGAAAATTCTCAGATATGGTTGCTGAAAAGGATGATATCTCAGGAGAATCCATTGTTAAAGTGGATCCTACAGATGATGATACAGAAATTTGGAGTTTGTTCACAACAGTTCAGGCCTTCGATCCTCAATGTCAAGATGGTACATTTGATTACAACAGGATCACGCTCGAACCCTCAATGTCAAACGACGTTTTCTTAAACTAAACGGTTCAAGCCTCGCCACCTCATGTCAACAGAAGTCATCAAACAGTGTTCTGTGAGACAGTAACAACGTCAATATGAGATGGATGTACTATTCGGTCCTTTGTTCGATGAAATGGAATATATTTCAATGGAGACTATCAAGTTGTTTTTAAGTTCTTCCGCTGTCAACTACTAATGATGCATCAAATAAACGTTCAACAAAACCTGATTCAAACATCATCATTTCAACTTGCTACACTGTCACTGCATAATGGAACTTTAATTTGTAAATATTTTAATTCTCTATTATTATTTTGATTTATAAATTTTTGAAAAAGAAATACAAAAATATAAAAATCACAAAATGAAAATAAAAAAATAATAAAAACCTAGGAAAAAACATAGATAAAATCTCGAGAAAAGGAAAAATTTTTAAAAATACAAAAAGGAATCTTTTCGACATGTACTCTTGGAATCGATACCTCATTACCGTACCTAGAAATGTTGATTAACTCGAAACGGGCGTGTAAATGATGTTCGATACAGGGAGTTTTCAAATACTTTGAAAACATGTCATTTCTAAATTTTTCTCAACTGACTTTATGTACATTTCACGTGCATAAAACTCGGTCTCGAATGTCACAGGGAAGTGTACGCTTCAGTGCGCTTAATTCTTACATAGAAGAGAAGTCTTCTTCATGTGTTTTTAAAATCGCTTGAAACACAATTTTTCAAAAAGAACTTTCATGTAAAATGTCAACAATATTTTTTGTGGTATTTTTTCCATAAAAGTGGTTATTTGTTATAATTGTGTGGTTCAACACATCCATTGCTCTGATTAATTTCAAAAGAATTCGTAGTACGTAGAATGTCTTTTTTATGTAGCTCAACTCACACCACATACTACCTCATTTCATCAATTTCTGAGGGGGAGCCTTTTTAAAAAAAAAGCCTCTTTATATGTGTGGATACATCTCTTAATGTCACTTTTATGTATCCAAACACATTATGCGAAATATAAAAAATGTGGAAACTTAATGTCAATTAATAATATACATTGTTCATAAGGCATTCACTCGTTTTCAATCATTTTGTGAGTTGTAATATCAATTTTTCATTCAATGGAGCAAGTTTTAATAACTTTTGGTATACCAACTTATTACTGTTGAAGGGGAGCATTCTGGAAAATACGGAATTCAGCAATATCATAGTATAATTTCTCACCATGGAATTTTTACATTGTACAAATTTTTAATACAATTGTATTTCAAAATACTAAGTGTTTTATTATTTATAATAAGGGCGAGTAAAATTGATTAAAATATGTTACTAGACGAATGTGATCTTTTAAGACTCTAAGTGCACTCTTTTCATTCATGTGCTAAACAAATTTCGAATCACGGGAGCACATGTGTAGGGGGAGTATAGTAGTATTTGAAATAACTATGTCAGAAATTGGATTTATGGTTCGATATCATACCAGCATCCTATTTATTTCACGACGATTCTTGAAGTATAAGGTGATTAGTGTTAGGTATAAATCTACAAATCCAACCAGAACCGGAGGTGTTTCTACCCGAAGGAAACTCATAGTTAGAAAATACTGTCCATTTAGGTTTGGTTGGAGTTGAATGTGTATAAGGGTATAAAGTAAATAGTAAAGTATGCCGACTAAGATTTGAGCTATCACCTCTGGAACATTCACATTATGGTGTTAGTAATGATGTTTTGGTAAGCATATTGAAGGGGTTGAAGGATGAAATAGAATTGTAGGGATATAGGGTGAAAACTAAAGATAGACTCCTTTCCACACTTAGGCAGTAAATAGGTTCTATACTTTATTTTATTTCAAAATCTACTAAGATGATGGTGATAATTGAAGTGACATCATAGTCACTGTGATGGCTATGCTCATCCATTCCCAGCCATATTCGGGTTTCCCTCAAAAGAAACTTGTTCTTCTGTCCACGGAGTAGGATACTCTCGTTATCTTTTGAATCTCACTCTGAGATTGTTGATATTGAATATTGGTTGGCAGTTTGGCCCATCCAGCCGCGATTACTAAAAAACAAAGTGCACAATCGAGTCTAGATGCCAGAAGAGTTCATAGTATAAATCTCCATTAGGGAACTCATGTCAAAATTACACTTGTTCGACACCACAAATGTCACAGGTGTGTATCCAAAGTGTATACGCCATTATCCTTGAGTTCTTGCCAGAACATCTGAGTGATACTTAAGTATTCACAGTGATGATGGCAAATCCTACTTGAGCCATCGTTCAAACAAGTCTTGGTAGGTGATTGTAACGATTTTACATGATTAGAAGCTTGTGATAACTGGGATATCATTTTGGTCCAGTAAATAAATGAAATTGATGACTTAATCAGTAAAGATAGTAACTATTCTGATTCACTCTTACTGTGTTTTAGTGTATGCTTCTTTGTGACGTTCCGGTAATGAGACCTAGAAGCCTTGGTGACTCTAATACAATCTGTTATTAGAAGTCTACGCTTTTGAGCTCGGAAACACTGTCTAGGAGATTCTTTGAATCTACCTGATCACATGTATAATATTTATACGATATAAACGGGGGAAACTGGAGGGTAATGCAAATGAACTAAAGATAATGACAAAGCCATTATTCTTCTTGTTTCTAAATGTTTTATTCCAGGTTAAGAACGACGGTGTTGCAGCCTCATTCCAGAGAAGTTTATACTATAAAACGGGAAACCGGAGGTTAATGCAACCGAACTCAAGATGAATGACAAAGCCATATTCATCAAATAAAGAATCATCAATTGGGGAGATTGTTAGACTTATAATCACATATGTCAAACAAGAATGTAACAAGTATGAGCATGTTGGTCAAGAGCACAAGTTGATCAAGGAAGTCAAATCAAGATGATTCAAGTCAAGGAGATGATGCAAGATAACGATCTCAAGAACTCAAAGTCAAAAAGATAAAGGCTCAAGATCAAGATCACAAAGCATGAATGATCAAAGCCATTACAAACAAGACAAGACCATAACAAGGCAAAGCATAAACGTCAAACGTCATATCTTTAATGTCATCAGTGGTACAGAGGAGTTTGAAGAAAGAGACCTCAACATTGGGGGAGATTGTTAGCCTTAATTATATTAAGTCAAACAAGAATGTTATCGGTCTTAGAAAGTCAAACTAGGTCTTGTATTGTAATAGGCTAGTCGGGTTCAACGGGCTTGGATTGTAATCTAATATTGTCCGTGTTTTGGGCTCAAAGCCCAAGTTAAACCAAGCTCGACCCATTAGAAAGCCCGTATGCCTCACTTAAGGCAAAAGGGTATAAATATCCCTTCACCACACTTGGTGAAGGGTGTTGGTTGCATTTTCACACAACTTGTAACTTCCCATTCTCTCACTAATCTAACTTTCTTTCTTGTTTCTCTCTCTAAGATTTCTTACTTTCTAGCATCTTGGTATAGAACATAGTTGTGTAATGGATTAAATACATGGGATAACAAATCGGCTCGTTGATTTATTGATGATTCTTTATTGCCTAAGGCGGGTGTCCCTACTAGATGGGTTAACGCTATTCCCATTAAGATAAACATCTTCGCTTGGAGAGTTTGTATCGATAAGCTTCCCCTGAGGTTAAATCTCTCTCTTCGTGGTATTGATATCCCCTCAATTCTATGTCCTCTTTGTAGTATTGCCGTAGAGTCCACTTTACATCTTCTTTTTTCTTGCCACTTAGCTTGTCAGTTAATGTTCAAGGTTGCTCGATAGTGGGAATGAGAGGTTCATGACTTTATCACGTATAGTGATTTGCTTGTTTGGGTTAATAACATTCGCTTATCTAAATGCCTTAAGGATGTTTTGGAAGGAGTTTGCTATGTTATGTGGTGGGGTCATTTGGAGGTTTCGCAATCAGGTTTTGTTTGGGTATAATAATCCCCCATTGGATTTCATTTTCGATGAGATTGTTCATTTGTCTTATACTTGGTGTTCTTCCGGTGCAACTTTAAGTTTGATTGGTGTTCTTGGTTGAAATGCCCCTCGCTGCTTGGGAGTCCGGATGTTAGATGACTTTGGTTAATTGTTGTTACTGGGCTTTTTGGACTTCTTTTGGAGTTTTGTTTCATTCCTGTTTTATGCTTTGGATTGTTGGTTCTTTCCTCGGGGCTTGTTTGGGGTTGTATCGAAAAAATTTCGGAGTGAAAATCGGTGGCTCGACCTCCGTGAATGAGAATTTTTCTCTTGTCTTGGTTTGCTGTAATTGGCAAGAGTTTTTTCATCCTTTTTATAGCCCTCACAGTAAAAGCCTCAGGAAGTGTCTAGATTGTGTTGTTTGTTGTATTTCTAGACTCGTTTGTACCTTTTGGCTTCTAGCGCCTTGCTAGTAACTCCTTTCTTATTTATTTAATCTTGCCATTAAAAAAATGAATAAGTTTAACAAAATTTAAGACGTTACACATCGTATTTCAATGGTAGTGAGAACTCATTTTTATTCGAGTGGCATGAAAATGTGATAGTTTTTTTTATCTTTTTATAAACTCAACATAAATAATGCGTGTGTAATGTAAAGCATTTATAAATTAGTAATAATAATTATAAAGCTTTATAAAATTTATCAATTATAAAGCTTTATAAATTTTAAAACTCTATAAATTTTAACAATTATAAAACTTTATAAATTTTAACCATAGTGATGTTGATAAATTGTTAAGCAAGTAAATAGCTGATGCAATAAAAAATATGAGGAATCGACAGAACGAGTTGATCGTCTAAATCCGAGAAACCAAAAATAACTGGTTACTGAGGAAACCAAGTCTGGAGAAACTCACTTATCATAATTATTCGGTCTTTAATTAATTATCTGCAGTTATCCGTATTAGCATGTATTAGTCAACTCATATTTTTGGATGATTAGATAATGTTTAGTAGGATGATTGGATAATCATTAGTCTAGTCATCATTAGCTGTATTGTGGTCATTGGGCTCAAGCTTATCTATTTGTATCTATAAATATCATGTATATTGATCAAGAATGATCAAGAAAATCAAGGAGCCTTTCAATATGGCTTTTACCAATTCTAATATGGTAATCAGAGCCTAAATACCCACCATCAAAAACCCTAAATCACCAACCTAATTTCTTTTTCGTTCGTGCCTGCTCATGCATCTGCTGCCGCTTTAATAATTATTGCATAGCTAGTTTCATATTGCTTGTCTTCTGCTGCCGCTTAATAATCCTAGCCTATCTATTTAAAAGTTATTGCATAGCTATTTTAATAATCTTTGATGCGAAAGTGCGAATCATTTTGTAGGATCCCGTAATCACTTCATAACATACATCATATAAGAATCAAACTAGAGAATAAGAGAGAGAGAGAAATGAGTTGTTTTGTAGAGAGAGAAAGAAGAGAGAGAGATGAGAGAAAATAGGAAAGTGGAATTATTTAAAATGAAACAACTAACTTTTCCAAAGAGGAAAAGTTACTTATATACCCCGACACATTAAGTGACGTTCGGGCTATTTAACTAGGACACGGGCTCGGGTTTTGCTTGGGATTAAACCTGAAACATATACAATATTAGATTAACTATCGAGCCTGATTCTCGATGCTTTCCTATTACAACGTTAACTAATTAAATGACCGAGACTCGTACACGTAATGAACGAACTTTCTGTTCGGCTCAATATTTTGAGGCTAACACATTTATTACCGTCCAATTGTTTGCTACCTTAATCGCTTATTTAATTGTTCCATTTGGGTTGCTGCCATTTTATTGGCTTATTTAATTATTCACATTACTTTGACACTTTATTCACAATAACGATAATGACGTATAGTGGTGTGAATACTTTAGTTCAGCTCCCGTATGTGTACTTGCCAGCCCATCCGCCACCGGCTCCATTTGCTAGTCTTTTGGCCCAACAGTTACCTATGCACTATTATGGAGCACACCCCCCCAACACCCTTGTCTATGTCCCAGCTCGGCTTCTTATGTCTGCTCTTCCACAAGCTTTTCATACATGACTCTTCACAAATCCTAAACTGGATTATGACACGGGGAGCATATCTCCTTTAGCGGACAATACAGGTATACTCACTTCTTTTAGTAATTCAAGCATTTATCCATTAGTATTTGTTGGCAATGGTCACTCTATTCCTGTCACTCATACCGGACATAGCTTCTTGCATACATCTTTTAAGCCTCTTCAACTTAATCATTACTTTTGTACACTCATATAATAAGATTTAATTTTAGTTTGTCAATTTACTCGTGACAATGATGTTTCTGTTGAATTTGATGCTTATGGTTTTTCGGTAAAGGATTACCAGACCAGGCGGCTTCTTCTTCGTTGTGATAGTACAGGAGACCTTTACCCGGTCACTCAGCAACCTTCGTCTCAAACTCTAGTTGTTTTTCTTTCATTTAGTTCCACTACATGGCACAGACGCCTGGGTCATCCCGGAGACGATGTGCTTCGTCGTTTAGAGTCAAGAAATTTAATTTCATGTCGTAAATCAAAGCTGTCTGCTTTGTGTCATGCATGTCAATTAGGTAAACATGCTAAGCTTCTGTTTTATAATTCCGAGTCTTCTGTTGATTCTGTGTTTGAAATCATTCACTCAGATATATGGACATCACCAATTCCGAGTGAAAGTGGAATTAAATACTATGCTATATTTATAGGATAATTTTCGCCTTAGTTTGGGTCTACCTTTGCAAAATAAATCTGATTTGATTTGATAATTTTGTTGCATTTAGTGCTGATATCAATAAACGTTATGTCGACAATCAAGCTTTGCAGTGTGACCATGGTGGTGAATATGACAACACCCGTTTTCATGACCTTTTTTGCCAAAATGGCATACAGTTTTGGTTTTCTTGCCCTCGTACTTCGCAACAGAATGGCAAATCCGAACGTATGCTTCACACCATTAATAACCTTATCCGTGCATTACTCTTTCAAGCTCACCTACCTCCATCTTACTGGGTAGAAGCTCTTAATCTGGCTGCTCACCTTTTAAATATATTACCTTCTACCGCCATTAACAATGAAATACCATTCACCAAACATTAACCAACCTCCACCTATGAACTTCTTGAGTTCTGTTGGCTTTTTTATCCTCATCATTCGATGTTTCACATAAACTTAAACCACGTTCCACACCTTGCATATTTCTTGGTTACCCCGTCAATCATCGTGGTTATCGGTGTCTCGACTTAGCCTCCAATAAAATTATTATTTTGAGACATGTGCGGTTTGATGAAGATGTTTTTCCATTTGGAAATGTTACGTCTTCTAATAAACCAACATATGATTTCCTTTTACCACCTATACAAACTACAACCAATGTTTTCATGAATGAACCATTTGTCTAACACATGGATGAACCAAACAACCCAATTACGCCCCATCTTACAACCCCTCCAACCAGTCCACCACAACCAGATACCCCTCCATCTCATAGCTCAACCTCAATCTCACCACAACCCGATACCAATCCATCTCATAGCTCAACACCAATACCAAATTCGGGCCAAATATAATCACATGCCCAAACGGTAGATAGCCATACTCCAATTCCCATAAATAATTCATCACAAACCATGCCTACCCATCCTATGGTCACTCGCGCTAAAGCTGGCATTTTTAAACCGCTTGAACGTATGAATTATCATGTTACCACTACTTCACTGCTTCCTCGCTCTCATGTTCATGCTCTTCGTGACCCTAACTGGAAAGAAGCTATGTTAGATGAATATAATGCTTTAATTACTAACGAAACGTGGGTTCTTGTACCCCGTCCAGCTAACGCTAATGTGGTTCGTTCTATGTGTCTTTTCAAACATAAATTTAATGCAGATGACACATTAGCAGGTATAAGGCCCGTCTTGTTGCAAACGGACGCAGTCAACAACAGGGTGTTGATTATGATGAGACATTTAGTCTGGTGGTTAAACCGGCTACCATTCGTACTATTTTGAGCCTTGCAGTTTCTCGTGACTGACCCATTCATCAGCTTGATGTAAAGAATGCTTTTCTTCATGGTCACTTATCTGAGACTGTTTATATGCATCAACCTCCTGGGTTTGTTGATCCTAGCAAACCTAATTATGTTTGTCATTTGCAGCGATCTTTGTATGGGCTTAAGCAAGCCCCGCGTGCTTGGTTTCAGCGCTTTGCTAGTTATGCTACACGAGTCGGTTTTCAGCATAGTAAAACTGACTCCTCTTTATTTGTCTTTCATCGAGGATCTGACATTGCTTATTTGCTGCTTTATGTGGATGATATTATTCTTACAACATCGTCTTCAGCATTTTTACAGCGGATCATTGCTTCCCTCCACAGTGAGTTCGCTATGACAGATCTTGGTTCGCTCAATTATTTTCTTGGTATTTCTGCTCAGCGATCGGCATCTGGCTTGTTTTTGTCTCAATCAAAATTTGCAGAGGAAATTCTTGAGCGAGCTCATATGCAAAATTGTAACCCGTGCCGGACCCCTGTTGATACAGAGTCTAAGCTTGGTTCGGATGGTGACCCTGTTAGTGACCCAACCTTATATCGCAGCCTTGCTGGTGCTCTTCAGTATCTTACCTTTACGCGGCCAGACTTATCTTATGTTGTCCAGCAGGTCTGTCTTTATATGCATGACCCTCGTGATCCGCACTTTACTGCTTTGAAGCGTATTCTTCGATATGTTCGTGGTACTCTTGATTATGGTCTGCAGCTTCATGTATCATCTACTACTCAGCTTAGTGCGTATACTGATGCTGATTGGGCTGGCTGCCCTGTTACCCGTCGGTCCACATCCGGCTATTGTGTGTTTCTTGGCGACAATCTTTTATCATGGTCTGCGAAACGTCAGGTTACCTTGTCTCGTTCTAGTGCTGAAGCTGAATATCGAGGTGTTGCTAATGTTGTTGCTGAGACTGCTTGGATCCGTAATTTGCTATGTGAGCTTCATACTCCTCTATTTACTGCTACCTTAGTCTATTGTGACAATGTTAGTGCTGTCTATATGTCTGCAAATCCAGTTCAACATCAACGCACGAAACACATTGAGATCGACATTCATTTTGTTCGTGACTTTGTTGCTTCGGGACAAGTTCGTGTTCTTCATGTCCCTTCAAGATTCCAGTATGCAGATATTTTTACTAAGGGCCTACCCACTGCTTTATTTATTGAGTTTCGCTCCAGCCTGAACGTCCGAAGATCTCCCGCTCACACTGAGGGGGAGTATTAGCATGTATTAGTCAACTCATATTTTTGGATGATTAGATAATGTTTAGTAGGATGATTGGATAATCATTAGTCTAGTCATCATTAGCTGTATTGTAGTCATTGGGCTCAAGCCTATCTATTTGTATCTATAAATATCATGTATATTGATCAAGAATGATCAAGAAAATCAATGAGCCTTTCAATATGGCTTTTACCAATTCTACTAATCCGAACCGTGTAAATATAACATATATGCATGTTTGAACTTAATATTTACAAAGAGTAAATTGCATAAATCGTCCTTAAAGTTTAGCTAAATTGCATGTTTCGTCCTAAACGTTACGAAAGTGCAAGGATCGTCCCTGTGGAGAAACCTTTGGTGCAAGTATCGTCCCCGCAGGGACGATACTTGCACCAAAGGTTTCCCCACAGGGACGATACTTGCACCATATGTTTTCCCACAGGGACGATGCTTGCACTTTCGTAACATTTGAGACAAAAATGCAATTTGACCAAACTTTACGGGCGATTTATGCAATTTACTCATTTACAAATTTTACTAGTATGGACTATATTACCTACCTATAATATGAACAATCACTAACCCCAATATGGTACATTTAATTAAAGTGGTTGTAACCTATAAAATATTGTTCATCCGGTTTGATTCAGTTAACTGTTTAAACATGTGTCTCGAACCGCGACCGATCATTTTGGTTACCAACATGTACGGTTACCCATTCAGTATGATTTGGTTTTGAATAATTAAATGTATTAGGCGGCATATTATAAGGCTGAGTTCGTGTGTGGGTTCAGGTTTATTAGGGTTTCAAGCTATGTACTATATATATTTTGGCTAATAATACAATACACCTATGGGGTTTATCAATTCAACATGGTATCGGAGCGGGTCTGATTCTCAAACCTAGGTGTTAGATATTAGAAAAATACTCGGTCACCCCGTGTATTTTACTGTTTATTATAGCTCGTTGTTTAATAGTTAATAGTACGTTTTTCGGTTTTAAGTCGGGTATTATATACGAAGATTCTAGAAAATATTGAACGTGGTCCCTACTCCAAGAAACTCTCTATACCCGTATTGACCTCAACCAATACGGCGTATCGACCCTATTCACTATAAATAAAAAACCTAAAAATGAGTTTTAGGTGTGCTTGATCATATTTTTGATACCCTAACCACAAAAGTCGATTTTCATAAGACAAGAAGAGCAGAAGAGGTCAAGCAAAGCTTTTAATTCCATAGGAAACACTTTGTATCCTTCTATACTCTAATAATCTTTCGATTTTTTGTATATTCGTTTAACTCGGTTAGTTTACCTTGGTTGATTTGATTATTATTCTTGTATCAATTATAATGGTTAAGGGCTAATAACCTTGGGTATTAGCCATGCTTATGAAGATTTAAATGTTTGGTTTGTTTATATCGACTGCTTAATTTATCGTTGGTTGTTGATTATCTTTATCAATTCATACTTGTTTATGTGCTTAAGTATGCGACCCTTCATTTAACTGGATCTAGGAATGCAAAACTATATAGTAGCTCTAGAAGATGCCGGATGCTTCCTATCCATCATTTATATATCTAAAATAATAGGATCCAAATATTAACCTTATCTTTACCAATGTTTAGGGAATAAGTTGTTCTAGTTGCTGACCTAGTATAACGTTTCTGCTTCCTCTGATAATGACTCGGACAATGTACTACTAGTATACAAAGAGCCTTTAAGCAAAAAGTAGGTAAAGACTCCATGAGCTAAGGTTTAATAAGATCACCATTAATAATCTCCTAAGATAGATTATAATCAGCAAATATGATGCTTTTTGTGAATGCATTTATTTGTGACAGAATTCTACGTGTCTAGGTTTTAGGAAGAAGTGCCGCTAAATCTTGGACAGATATGCCACCTCGAAATAAGCATTAATTGCACTAAAATAAACAAACATGCGTTTTAATTGGATTAATCATGGTTAATACGGTTTTCTTATAATTGGATAGACCGCTCTTCTATATTTTGATTATCTGCTTGCGTGTGTTATTGTGTTTTAAATTTATTTAAGTCACCACCAAACTTGTGCTAGTCTCTCAGACTAAAAACCCCCATTTATCCGCTAGAACTAGGTTTAGCATAGGTTTAACATAGATTAGAAGTAACATAGTTTAAATTGACTTAATTTAGTAACCAAATATTGTTTGAATCTAAAAGAGTAACGCTCTCGCTTTGTGATCGACACCTACTTACAACGAAGCCACATACTTGATGGGTCTACTGCGCGTTAGTTTTGTTTTTGGTAAGTCGGCAAAATATAAATGTAAAACTTGATAATAAATAATACCTACACTCAACGATACGTCAAAGGCATATCACCAAGGGTTTGAGGTTTATATACTCTTTAAATCCCTGATTTCTCGCAATTATTTAGGAAGCATGAATGGTTTAGGGTTTGAATGGTTTTCAATCATGCTTTAATATTTTCCCACGATAAAATAAGAATTCTTTAGATTTGAAAACACGTTGAATCGTCAAATATTAAAGGTAACACTGTTTATACATGAGATGTGTAGAAAATAAGTGATACGTAATAAATAACTTAATTGAGTAAAGTTTTTATTAAAAATATATGATACGAAGATGTATTGTATGCTTCTGTATCATAATTTGCAACGTAATATAAAAAAAACCCTTTGTAAATAAGTTATTGCATCCAATTTGTAAGAAACACTTGCATTTTTTTGCTTTTATAATTCTTGGACAGTATGTAGATTGCAAACCCAAGGTGATTATACACTTTTCGTGAGACTTTGACGTTACATAATCACAGTTCTTGATTGGACGACTTAATTGAGGTAAGCTGGTGAGACCTTATGCTCAAGGCATAGATGGGATAAAACATGCTTACTAGCACATTAATGTAATAAAGTGATGCGGTCGTTGTAGGACTTCTACACGAAGTTTTACAACTGCCTAGGCAGAGCACCTAATCGTTGTAGTAGTAGTATAGGCAAGACTCGGGGGTTGTTATCATTCACTCAAGGAATAGGTTGGGAAGGCTTGATCACGGTCTAACAGAATTGTAAGGATTGGGGGAAGATTGTTTTTTTGTATTTTTATGTTTTATGGAAAGAAAGTAAAAACATATATTTGAGAGGATGTTCGGTTTTAGCTATTAACTTAATATAATCCTTAACTTTAGTTTTGGTCGATAACAATAAGATAAAAAAAAGGTCAGATGAAGATTTCATTGCAATTGGGTATGTTGAAGATGATAGACTGATCAAAAGAATGAATAAGAAAGATTCCTCTAAAGGAGAAGAGATCAAGCAAGAATCTAAAGTTGAAGTCAAAGAAGAGGATAAAGGAGAAGAGTCTACACGAAAGAGAAAGCACGGTACAAGGAGAAAGATGAAGTCAAGAAAAAGAAGATTCAAACAAGATACCACTTGAAGGTTCCTGATAAACTGAATGGATCTTTGCAGCCTATAAAGGATGATAGTCAGTATGTATAAATACAAATGACTATGTAGAAACAGTGATTATGAATACTTTGTGTTAATGCGGAATCTTAACACACGTACTAAGAAGAACAATGAACAACTGAATAACAACTTTATTAATGTGTTCTTGAGGTTTACAGATTGCTAACTATGATATTGTATATGATTTGCTAAGCTTGTGTAGAACTGTTATTTCTAACTATGCCTAGGGTTCCTTTTATAACACAAGGATAACCCTAAAAGGCTTACATATCTTTTTATATAATATCTCATAAATATCTTTTAAATATCTTCTCAACGGTACTAACTAACTTACTACTAACGGTACTAACTAACTAACAGTACTAACTACTTTGTACTGTCGGTACTAAGTATAACTGACAGTACTAACTATTGTACTATCGGTACTAAGTTATGAAAACATTAATCCTTACACTACCTAATGGCCATACTGAACTGTCACAACAGTAGAATCTGTAAGAATCAAACCAAACCTTATCCTACATAATGTATTCTACATTTCATCCTTTGCTTACAACCTACTCTCAATCAGCTAAATCACCAAAACATCCAATATTTCCATCATCTTTGATTACTAAACTTGTATTTTTCAGGGCAACAACAAGAGGATTGCCTATGAAATCCTATCTGATGGACTCTACATCATCAAACAGACAACACCCTTACATCTCCTTCCACTGCACCTGCAAAGCCTTTTCCTACTACTATTTTGTCTCATTCTAGAAATTTACATTTGTGGCATGTTAGACTAGGTCATCCTTCAACTCATGTAATAAAACAAATCAAGGATTTACCCCATTTCACAACTGATGTATCAAAATTACATTGTACAGTTTGTCCCATTTCTAAACAAACAACATTGCCTTTTACTTCAAGTTTATCTCATGTTAGTGCCTTGTTTGAGTTAATACATGCTGACACATGGGGACCATATAAACACTTGATATGTGCTTAATTACACATACCATTTTCCATTAAAAACGGACTTAAATGACTAAAAACGTACCAAAAATACATTGTATTTGTATGTTTTGCATTTGAATTGTGCAGGAACGGATATTCAAAAAGAAAGCCAAAAACGACCAAACCAAGCACGGGATGGAAAAGACAAAGTCAATCCGAAGCCAAAGTCAATCAAAGTCAAAAGTCAGCCACATGAAGAAAATACAACTTAAGGGACTAAAACTGCCAAACCTCAAGTTGTATTACAAGAGTTAAAAGACAAGGGTTGAAATTGCAAACCGGGCGAAGTTTGTTATAAGAAATGAGGGGCCAAAGCTGCCAACCTCCCCAAACTCCATCTTTCCCGCCCAAACAAAACCCAGGTACAGAGTAGGGATGTCTTCCCATACCTTCTCCCTGCAAAACACTCAACACCCTAGACTCCTAGTAAATCATTTCAACCACTCCTCTATTCCCCCCCCCCAAGATGTATAAGTTGCATCTGTGGAAATCCCTCACACTTTCCCATGGCTTTCGATGGCCGTGATTGACTCCAAAGAACAAAGAAGCACAAAAGAAAGTGAAAGGCTGGGATTTGTTTTAGAATCACCTACACAACAAATAACTGGTTTTTGGTCTCTCACAACAGAAACACGAAGGAAAGAAGTGAAGAGAGTCCATGGAAAACCAAGACCTTAAATTCGTTTTCGTATATATAGGGGCCATATTGTAACCCAAGTTTTGAGCTTAAAGTTTTTAGTATTTTAAATTATCTTAGAAAATTTAGCTTAAAATTTTCATAATCATTTACAGCATTTGTACTTTTTCTTTCAGCTTTGTACTAATTCAAGTTTAATAAAGTTGAGATTTTATGTTAAATTCCATTTTTAAATTCCAAGTTCTCAATTGCTAACTAGTGCCTAAATTGATTTGAATAAGCATTTCAAAGAGCTTGGTTTATAAGTGTTTTGTTTTAGTAAAAGAAAAAACAGATAAGTAGTTAAGAGAAAAATAACAAAATCACTTCTCAAATACACACAGCTTTTTTTATGGATGATAAGCCAGTTCTGGATCGGGCTTATGGTGATCTAATACTAGCTTGGTTTTACACAAGATAGAGTTTGTTAGATTATTTGGTTTTGACCTGTTTTTTTTTTTGAGCAAGGGTGATGTAAGTTCTCTTTTTCTCGATTTTCTTACTTATTGTAGAACTGCTTATAGAGCTAATTGTTAATACTTATATTTGATTATTTTATGCTTTTATTATGTTTTTAGTTTTTTCCTGCCTTAGATTTAAGTTCAAATTGATTTATACAATTTCTTGGTTTAGTTTGGTAGGCATGTGTAGTTAATATGTTAAGACTTAATTTTAGCTTGTTTATGTGCTTATCACTGGATTTGAAATCTTGCTATAGTACTTTTATTTTGTCTTTGATAATTTGTTTTTAACAAATTTGGTATCCAATCGCTTGAATAAAATGTCTTTTGAAAACTTTAAGAGGTTTTTTAGTACATGCAGTAATATTCCCAAGTTAGTTACCGCTAGCTTCTCTTTTGGGAATTTTGAAAGCTAGCGGGTACTAACTTAGAAAGGGTACTAACTTTTAAAGCAGCTCGGTACTAACTCCTGGTTGTCCGGTTAGTTCACCATTTTTTGATCTCAACTTTTAGGATAGTAGATTAGGTTTTTAGGTTTATGATTCTTGAGCATAAGTCCATATGGAGAGGTGATAACTTAAATCTATTTGAGGTTTGGTTTTAAAGTTTTCGAGGCTTATTTCAGTAGCTTATATCAGGTCTAGAAGTGCTTATTTTAATTAAAAGCGAAAAAAAATAGTAGTGTAGTGATTTTTCTTTATTGTGCTTATTTCAGTAGATTATTTAAAAAAGTGAATAGGTGGGCTTAATAAGGACTCATTAATGAGATTATTTCCAAAGCCCACTTTCCAGTTTGGCTTAATGGTGTGATTATAGCTTAATTTTGAAATTTGGCTTATTTCAAGAAAATGTTAGAGTTTACTACTTTTTGATGCAAATTGAGTTAAAAGTTAAGTTAGTGTTTGGTTGGAAAAAAGCTTTTTGGAATAGATTATCAACATATATGCTTTCCAATACTTCTCTCCTTTTCGAATTTGAGCTTATTTTGTGTTTTGTTAGTGTCCAAACTACCAAACAAAAAACCAAAAAGTTTTAAGAAAACTTTCTGCAATCAGCAGCTTATTTGGCTTTTTGGAGCATTATAAATGTGCTTATTTCGCATGGTGTCTTTATTAAAGGTTACTTAAAAAATGTTGTGAACACCTTTCGTTGTTTTGCGTTTTGGCAAAAAAAAAAACGACTTTTAAAAATCAGCACTTTTTGAGGACTTGGGACTAAAATCGGGATTGGTGTTCAGGGGTAGGAAAACAAACTATTCTTTTGGTCTTTTATCACAAATTGTCCCAGTCGTTAGTCCATTGTTAGTCTTGTTAGTTTTTAGTTTAATTATTAGTTAGATTTAGTTTTAATTAGTTTAATCTAAGCTTTAACCATTAGATTAAAATTTGGGGCTTTCTAATTTTGTTTTAATTTCTGGCACTTTTTCTCCCTCCTTAGTGTAAATTTTATAAAAATTAGGTTTTTTAGCCCTCGTTTTTTTGTGCCCCGATTTGGTTTTAAGGTATATAGCTTTCGTTTTTTAGGTATTATTTAATCGTTTTTGTATATTTGATTGGTAATAAATTGAAAAACTCAATAAATCCTTGTCATATTCAAACATCAATTCATCAATCCGTCATCAATCATCAATCCGTAATTCGATTTTCCATTCAAGCCTCGTTGGGACATAACGACCCGGAGACTCTCTATACTGCTTCCGGTTTCATTGATTTCGCGGATTTTGTTCCTTGATATATATTTATATTTGTTTACATTTATCTATGTATAAAGAGGGTTAAGTTTATGCGAGTCAAATTTTGGCGCCGTTGCCGGGGAGGCTGTGAAAAAGAATATCGTTACGTTTGACAATTTGTGTTTGAATCTGTGAATATTTTTTTCTATAAAAATATAAAAAGTACAAAAATATTTTTCATTTTCTTTTATTAGTATAATTATCATATAAAAAAAACAAAAATATAAAAACATTGTCCATAAAAAAGAAATAAAATTCACAAATTGGTAAAAATACCAAAATATAATATTCTCAATTGAGGTATTATCATAATAACTTCCGGTGAACTTGTTGGTTCCCAACTCGAACAAAAGATTCAAAAACTTGCCATTTGTGTCTCTTACGACGTACGGCTCACCTTGAAAAGTTAAACAAACTATAAAGTGGGTATAAGGAGGGTTGTTCCGAGGAACTACGACCCGAAAGGAGAAATAAGCTTCGCGCTATTCCTACTCCTCCGCTCACCTGTGCGTTTATCTTTTTGAGAGCTACCGTGAAGTAAGTAGATTATTTGGTAGAAGTTGTCTTATCTCATTGTCCGGTAAAATACATTGTGAATAAATCATTGAAAAACCAAAAAAAAAATTAGTGTAAATTTTCTTTTTATATTTCTATTTTGTGCATGCGCACTCGTTCTCAAGCCCGTAAACGTCGACAACAACAAGTCCGACAAACTTCTGTTGAATCACCAAATCTTGAGAAGCTTCTTGAGAAGAAAACCATATCCTCCCATAGTTACGATGGAAGATAATGTTACTATGCTCATTGCTCGATAGCACCCACCGAGGGTTAGAGGATGCAAATCATTGTTCCCCGAGATCACGCAAAACAATTTTGAGATCTAAGCATGGTCTGCTTAACCTTGTTCAAAACAAACAATTTTTTGGACACGATAAAGAAGACACATGTCACATCTGACATTTTCAACAAGATCACTTCTACGATTGAAGTTTCCGAACGTCCCGAGTACGTCGGTTAAGTTATTGCTTTTCCCATTTTCCCCTCGAGGGGGCAGCCCGGAATTTGGTTGACTAAAAGAAATCCCCTTAATCGACTCTTACATGGGATGATCTTGTGTCGAAATTCATTAACAAAATTCTTTCCCCTTCTAAAACGACAAATCTTAGAAATGAAATCACGAGATTTTAGAAATGATTTACGTATATTTTTTGGAAGCATGGGACCGATTCAATGATAGAATTCTTAGGGCATGCTCGCATCATGGGTTTTCAGAATTGCATCAACTTCGATACATTCTATCTGCTTGAACACAATATCAAGATTCATTGAATTCCGCCTGCGGGGTGGGGTGGGTAAACTTTTGGTAAAATGCCCCGGAGTGAATGTCCTAAAACATCATCAAGAGCAAATCCAACGTTCGCAATTCTGAAGCAAACCCGTTGTGCTAAAGTGAGTGCAAGCCTTCCACCTCCGGAATCTCTCCTGATGTCTCCGAAACTCAAAATATGGTCAAAAGCATTGCTCCTTGATAAGAGAATCAATCCCAAGCTCCGCTACGAATCTCCCGCGCCAGGTAAAAGCGGGTCGAGCCAAAGTTGTGTAACTTGCGGGGGAGGCGTGGTCATTTTACCATAGTTGTCCAGCCACCGATGGGCAAACATTTATCGTGACAATAATCCAAGTATACGTGTCACAAGCCGCCGCAGTTAACTACAAACCAAGGGATATGCCAGTTACCGCTCAGATGTCGCCAAACCAAATTCGACCTCCCGGTCTTTCCTTCCTATGCAAAACCATCGAAATACAACCAAAATCGGGGGGGATCAAATTGCAAACCAAATTCGTGGGGAATATTTTATCCAAAAATCGGGGGTTATAATTCACAAGGTAAAAGGTTTACACAACCCCAGATTAATCACCCTCGACTTTCCAAGCTCCAGTTCCACCAGGGCAAGGGTGTGTCTTAAGCCCAATTTAATTTTTAGATTTTTAACTTACGTCAAAAGGTTGAGCGCTAATGACGCGGTTATGCAACAATATGCCTAAATCAATTGACCTAATTATGACGGACCTGTTCACCAAATCGTAAATTAGTATTTCCGCGTCTACTTTCGGGTTCGGGTTCTCGTCATGCAATGCTGATTCGTAGTTTTGTACACGTAAAATATAATATAAAATAATATAATCCCGAGAGTAATTAAGAAAGTTACCAAGTTACCTTGATAAAATTCACTCTCAAAAATATATATAATATAATATATAATACGTATATTAGACCGGGCAAGTATGATCACCCGGGTCGTTTCCCCAATGACTAGTGCAATGGAAACCTCGATCTCGTTCGGAATAATTGATTTGAATAAGAAAAGAGATATTTTTGATTTATTTATGCTACTAAAATTAAAGGCACAATTAAACAACTAATTAACAAATTAAACTAATTACGAAAGTAAATAAAATGCGACATTTAAGAAAACAAATACAATTTAAATCTTAAAAATATAAAAAAAAAATGCTTTTTAAACTCTAAAAATGTGCAGAAAATGAATAGTACAAAAAGCCCCAAAATTTAAAAGCTAATTAAACCCTAATTTGATTGATTAAGAATAAAACCCTAATTTTATTAAAACTAAAAACTAAAATATAAATCTATTTTATTTATCTAAGAAGAACAGGGTAGAAACTGTTGGAAATAAAACAACAGGGTAGGCGGGGTAACTTTAGCAAATTTTCACTATAGAGAAAACGGGCACCCTTGTAGTTTAAGAAAAGAACAAAACAGACCCTGCGCTTGTGCTTATTTTTGGCTTATTAAATTTTGAGAATTAGCAAAAACTTAAAACTACAAAGTTGTAGACTAGCTTAATCCTAACAACTTTAACAAAAGCACTTTCAACTTTTAACCAAATAATAAGCTGAAAAATAAGCAAATGAGTTGCTGTTTACAGAAAGTGCTTGTTTGCTAAACTTTTTGGATTTTTGCTTATTGAGAGCTTAATACTTGATGAAAATTAAAACTAAAAGAGGCTTATTGAAGCTTAAGATGTGCATTAAGAAGATTTGAACTAAAATTAACCTATGCTTAACAAATTTAGAAAGAAAATTTAGATGAAAACTTGCAAGTTTTGATGAAACTGTTTTTTAGCTTTTTTCTCATAAGCTAACAAGCTTATTTTTAGACCTTAGGTGCTGAGATTTTAAAAATAAACTAACCTAGCTTACTCTAATCAACCTAGCTAAAAGGATTTGTAAAACTTCTAAAAGGAAATGAGAAATTTCAAAGAGTAAAAGGCTAACTCCTTAAACTGATATGCTGATGCATTGCTGTTGCTGATGCAATGTGCAAGTATCAATTGTACAGGTTAATTCTCCACTTAAAGTTGATTCAACTAACTCAATGCATGTACAACAATGCTTACTAACTCATGGTTACCTTCTTATTGCTTAAAATGAATTCAAATTCTAAAAGGACTTACTCTTAAACTGCCCTGGTGCTGGCAATGATTTATACACTCTAACTTTTTGGAATTCTAAAAAACTACTTCTAAAATTTGTTTAAAATTTTGTTGTAAAAGCTAACTCAGCTAAATGAAAGGATTTGACAAAGTAGAATTGACTTTAAGAGTCAATTTAGGCTTAATCCAAACACTGCTTTATGATTTGCTGTCAACATAAGATTGAGTTTAAAGTCTATATTAAAACTAAAACAACCTAAACTTTTTAGCTACTTCAAATTCTTAGCTGATGTGTTTGGCTTTTGCTGATGCAATTGGTTGTAGTGTAAATGGCAATGCAAAGGTTAACTTTTCATTCTAAATCTAATGATCAAATGTCAAAATGCATTTATCTCTATTCTAACTAAAAGATATCCCTAAGAGCTTGTAAATTCTTAAAATCTAACCTACTTTAACCTGTAATAATTGCCCTGGTGCTAATGAAGAATTTTTAAACTCTAATCTTTGTAAAATTAAAACCTAACTTCTAAAATCTGTTCAAAAATTGCTAAAACACCCTAACTCAACTGAATGAGAAGCTTTGACAAAATAGAATTGACTTTAAGAGTCAATTAAAGCTTAAACCAAACACTGCCTTAAACTAAAACTGTCAAACTTAATGGCACTTAAAAACTATTTAAAAGCTAAAACAGCTAAACTCTTTATCCACTTCTATTTATGTTGGATTACTAGAGCTGATTAAGCTATGAGAAGCCTAGCTTATTTATGAAAATAAGCTAGTTTCTCAATGAAGCTTAGCCTATTACTATGACAGAATTTTTAGAAAAGAAGACTAAAATTGATTAGGACTAAAACAACATTAAGCAATAACATCTATAAACTCATTAAGCTAAATGATACAGGATTAATGATGAAAATTCAAAAGGAATAAGCTGTTTGCAATAAGCTATGAAATGGTTAAAAGGAAATGTAGCAAGTTAAACCTGGAATTTGTAGAATCTTCACATTCAAACTATCCAAGAGTAGAAGTTTGAATGTTCCTAAATGGCACCTTGCCTCTAAACCTCAATAAGCTGGCTTATCTAGCTTAATTTGAGCTTATTTCTTCTTGTTACTTCAAAATTGAACTCAAATAGATTCAAGTGATCATGTTTTGAGGTGAATGAGGTACAATTTAGTAAATGCAAGCTTAAACAACAACACTTGACTAAAATTGAGCTTATAAGAAGTAATAAGCTCAAATGAGCTTATTTTGAGCTTATTTGAGCAATTTGACTTTTACTTGAAAACAAATGCTTAATAAATGTGTAAAACAAATTGTATTGCCGAATTAAAGTATTACAAACTTAAAAGAAGAGTTTACAAGAGCTTAAAAGCTTAAGTGCTTGAAGTAAAAAGAGAATTGCTTAAAAATGGGAAATTACAAGGTAAAAGTTTAAAACAGAAAAATTAACAACAGAAATATGAAGTCCTAGCCTTCTATTTATAGAGGAGGGGTGAAGAGAGGGAAGGATTTCTAGAGGATTCCTTTAAATCACAGCCCTTGATCCTTTGAAGTCAATTTGTGGCCGTTGGATCATAAGAGTGAGGTGTTCGATCCAATCATTGGATGCCACGTGTTGGTTTGTGAGTGGGGAGAGTGTATGAACCGGTTTTATAAGAGAAAAGGGAGCGGGGTGTGGGAAATTTCGGGATTGGGTTGTGTTGATTCTTGGCGGGAAAAGTTGTTGCAGTTTGTTGGGTGGTTGCGAGTAAGCCGGGTTATTTGTTTGAATGTTTGGGGTATTGACACAATAGGTCCTTGTGAATTACACCGCCCTTGTTGTAGTTTAAAACGAGTTTGGAGATAAGCAGGATTAGCCCTTGTCTTTTTGTCCCGCCTATTTTAGTTATAAAGAAGTTTGTGAAATTGCAATTTCACCCCTTGTGCTTGTTTTCTTCTATTTCTCTTACAAAACATCTATCAACAACTTGGCAAACTTGGTCCCCTTGAAACTTCATCTTCCAAATAAGCTCTTTAGACTTTGAACACTTGACAATAATGGCCCTTTGACTTTATCTTAGGCTTTTGACTTCCTTTATTCCTTTCTTTGACTGAGTTTGACTGTGTCGGGCTGATCCGGCTGTGATTTCTGGCTGATTTCTTTGTCTTGCTCTTGACTCTTTGTCTTTTTCCCGTTTCTTGTCGGTTTTTGATCGTTTTTGCTTCTTTTTGTCTTTTCAATCCTTTCCTGCACAATTGGACACAAAAGCACACATTTTCTATTCTTTTGGCATTTAATTGGCTTTTATTTGGCAAAATCCCGGGTAAATTAGTATACAATTAAGCAAATATCAAAATTCCCCAAACTAAAGGATTGCCGTGTCCTCACGCAATGTTATCAAGTGTACACTTTGTAAACTAAGAAGTTCCCAAAATGCCCTTGTTTAGAATCTTTTATGAATTACCCTTTTAAAATCAACTTTCACTTTTCTCATCATTTAATCTCATGGAAACACGTTAATGGCAATCATTGCAAGTTTGCAACTTTTAGGCTCATTGAAATAGGCTACTCCCTGCATTTTCGTTAACCTGTCCCTCCAGTCTTATGGGAAATATGAATGCTCCAGAGTCGTCTTTTTCTTTTAACGTCTCTCAATTAATCATTTTTTCGCTTCTTCTTCTTCTTTTATAATCTTTCCATCTAACTCAACCCTTATCTTTCCAAACTTCATCAGAATTTTCTTTGTATTTATCCATGATATTCATGATCTCGATTACAGGCCTTCCTCCTCTAATAAAGCAAACTTTTGGCTCATTCTGATCTATTGCTTTGTAGCTGCTTTCTTCATGAGTTAATATGGACCAACCAGCTGATGAAAGATGTTCCTTTATCTTGAAGAAAAGTTAGGTTTTCCATTGCCTGCTTCTTATTACGGCTACTTTTCCCCATTTTGCATACAAATGGCTGAAAGTACTTCTTCACCCAACAATGGTCATCATCAATGTTAAAATCCAG
This sequence comes from Tanacetum coccineum, assembly GCA_026074375.1. Lineage (NCBI taxonomy): Eukaryota > Viridiplantae > Streptophyta > Magnoliopsida > Asterales > Asteraceae > Tanacetum > Tanacetum coccineum. The sequence goes on along the minus strand of BQNB010009361.1, from coordinate 15,343 downwards.
AAATGGTCCCAATCATCATTGCTCTTTTCTTCTTCTTTGATTTCTTCCAAGAATAGATCAATATCAGGGTAAATTGTGATAGTTCCAACCCTGAAATCAGTAATTGCTTTGGTCATGGATAAGAAGGATCTGTCGAAAATCACCCCAGGTTTAACAGCATCTTCTTCTGGGTTGATAATAAATTTCACAAAGTAGATTTCACCTCTGAGTGCAACAATGAGTTCGTTCTTAATCACTTTGTTTCCTTTTTTAACTTCATGTTCCAAGCATAGCTTTACTGCATATTCGTTTAAGATCATGTTCTCCTCCACTTCGAGATTAATCTCACCGTCATAAGCCTCAAGCCCATTAACAAAACAAGGAGCCACGAATCTATCGCTAACTTCTTCTGTCTCTATCTGGTAAAAACCCATAGCCTGCGTTTCTTTCTTTTGCCCACTATTAGCAGTGTCTTGAAATTCCGAAGAATTCCAATCTCCAGATCCTTCAACTTTATCACTCGAAATTACAACGACGTCTTCTCCTAAGCAAATTTTTCCAAGACTCGAATTTGGATCCATAATTTTGATAGTAATTTCTAGTACTTGCGCCTAGCGGTGGAGGTTTGATCCTTTACCAAGCCTATGGTAATTTATATGCTATGCCAGGTAATGAGTGTTTATTTTTGGTTTCCCATAGTTGTTATGATTTATTATACACCCGAGTGAAAGAGAGAATCCCAAACACTTATGTGAGGTGCTAGTATATACTTTCCGTACTTTTAATTAAGAGATCTAGAAGGTTGTGTTATAAAATACTTTTAAAGAGTAGATTAAATGACCTTAATACTGCTATTGTCTAGGTAGAAAAGCCCATTTGCTTGAGGACAAGCAAATCCCAAGTGTAGAGGTATTTGATGAGGTGTCATTCTATACACTATTTTGGAGTCATTTAACCCCTTAAATCATGCAAATATGCCCAGATTATGTGCTTAATCATTTGTTTTTAGGTTTTTAGCACTTGGATGGCATTTGGAGGAAATACACGTGACTTGAGCTCATTTAGAGAAGAAACGAACAAGACTACGACTCTACACCAAATCCTTGAAGAAGTTGTGCAAATAGAGTGTGGAGACAGCGCCACGAGTTTCAAGCGACGACGTCAGGACGTTTGAAGTGACGGAGTCAGAGATCTGGTGACGGCGTCAAAACGTGGCTGACCTATAGAAACCCTAGAAGATTTTCTGTCACGCAATTAAGAAGATCATTTCACTTGCGATCGAAGTACCAGATTTTGTTTTGGTCATAACTCCTTCATACGAACTCAGATTTTAACGATTAAACAGCCCATACGATAGCAATGAGAAAATCTACAACTGTGCAAAAAAGGACGTTGCAACGGCGTCGGGGGTTTTGGCGATGGCGTCGGGATTGCCGACCTAAGGTTCTTGATGTGTTATTAAAGCTTTAAATTTATAATACTAGTTTTATCCAATTTCAACTAACACACGGGTAAAGTATAAACCCCAGTTTATAGTATAGGTTTAGGGTAAGACCAGGTCGTTCCACGGGATCGGTAATTCTAAAAAGAGTCGATTATATTATGAAAATGGTAAATATTATATACTGTCACGATCTAAAGATTTCAAGGCACTTCAAGATATTAAATGATGTTGTTTGGGGGTACTAGAAAAAATATGGATAAACTTAGATGGATAACGGTTCAAGAAATAAAGTATAATCGATTAAAGAAACGGGTAGTTTACTAAAATGATTGTCTATTTATAATAATCAAAAATCCTTTCGGCCATTACATTTGATTACAAAAATCCTTTAATTCGATTCAAGTTTGGAACAATAAGAATATGGACTTTCATAACCAAGTTCGTTAGACATGAGGTTAAGCGTTAAACCCTTTTACCCTTGGTTAATGATCATTTTGTTAGCCAATCCTCACAAGGCTAGCATCTAGTTATCAAAGACAAACAACATGGAAATCAAACATTTAGCTAGAGTCTTTCGACCTATATCCAGACAAAAATGATGATCAAATGATGATTAATAAGTCCAAGTGTAAAAACATTATGTTCATATTGATAGTTTCCAAAATCCACTAGTTTATCCAAGTTTAATCCATAATTTTCTCATGATCCCTAAACAAACATGTTAAACTACTTGTAGGATCCCTTTGCTTAATGGATCATAACCTTTAGCTTGTAAAGGGTTTGTAATATAAAAGTAAGGAAACGTGTTTATACCAAACTTAATAGCAAATTATATTTGATTATCAGTGTTGCCTTTGGAAAATAATTCTAACAACCTGGGTATTCAACTATAACACTTTTTAACACAAAACCTTCTGAGATCAAAATGGCACTTTCCTCTTACTAAAACTTGGAATTGATGAAGAATAGGTTTATTCTTCAACAATCCCTAAGAACAATTTATTACTATATTAGTTGTGATTATAGATCGTCTTAGAATGAAGGGAATGGGATGCGAAGAACTGCTTCAATGGATGATTTTTCTCCTCCATTAATCTTGCTCATTTATACTTGAGGTTGGTGCATCTGTTGATAAAAATTTGGGGAGTGAAAGGTTGCACATCACTAAATCATTTCTGACTTATGGAGTAACTGCAGGAGAAGTGAGAGCTCAGGAATATTGTGCGTCGCACTTGGGGTTTAATTAAAATGGCATTTACTTCATCTTAATAGTAAGCTCCGCATACAAAAATTTTTATGGTCGCACTTTGGCTTTGTTCATTAACTCCTCTTTAAATCTTCTTCTAGATTCTTCATATAACGACCGTCAGTGCATTTAACAGGATTTCTTTACACGTTTAGTCCTTTTCTTCATTTTTGGTCCTGATATGAATATTACATAACAAACAAGCAACCTTTGCAATATTTCATGCGTTAACATGTATATTTAATGTATTTTTGATGCATATTTTATCTATATTTGGAGCGTTATCAGGTACCTAGGATGGTGAACCCAATGAATGCTAGAAGCCCAACTGCTGCTCGTGGAGCATATTTTGAATGTGGTGGTCCAAATCTTTCAAGGCAGGCATGTCTAGCTTGAACCAAGCACAAAGACTAGGGGTGGTCATCCGAACCAAGTTGGGCTATGATAGGGGGGTAAAGGTCATGGGAATAATGGAAAATCGGGGCACGTCGGAGGAGCGTTCATGCTGGGGGCAGAGGGGTCTCGCAGGAACACAAACTAATGACGGGTACGTTTACCTCTAAACAATCATTATGTACACACTATTTGACTCTGGTGCCGACTGTAAGAGTTGTTTCCCAATTCTATGCCTAACCTTTGTTAGGCTTAGAGTCTAGTGACTTAGATTCAGTTTATGATGTCTAAGAATAATAACTAGCGAACAGCTAGTGGAGATCGATAAGGTTATTAGAGGCTGTAAACTAGAAATAAAAGGGCATACCTTTGACATTGACCTAATACCGTTTGGAAGCAAGATTTTTGATGTGATCGTAGGAATGGACTGGTTGTCCAAACACAAGGCTGAGATAATTTTCCATGACAATGTAGTTAGGATCTCACTATGAAATGGCAAGACACTTAGAGTCATAGGTGAAAGACCAGAAGAGAAGGTGAGGCATCTTAGGAGTGCAAAAGCCAATGAATAAAAGAAGGAGGATATTTTCGTGGTTAGAAACTTTCTCGAGGTATTTCCGGAGGATTTATCAAGATTACCACCTAATCGAGAAATCAAGTTTCGTATCGATCTAATCCCTGGAGCAATACTGGTCGTGAAATATCCCTATTAATTGGCACCTTCTGATATGGAGGAGTTGTCGGGTCAACTCAAAGAACTCCAGGACAAGGGTTTTATTCGACCAAGCTCATTGCCTTAGGGAGCACCGGTATTATTTGTTAAGAAGAAGGAGAGATCCTTTAGAATGTGTATTGATTATAGAGAGTTGAACAAGTTGACCATCAAGAATCGTTATCCACTCCCTAGGATAGACGACCTATTCGATCAGCGTGTAAGGATAAAGTAATTTTCTCTAAGATGATCTTAGGTCCAGATTTCCATCAGCTGATGAGTGCAATGAGGAAGACTATTCCAAAGACTGCATTTAGAACGCGTATGGACATTTTTGAGTTTACAAGTGTGCCATTTGGTATGCCAAACGCACCAGTAGTATACATGAATCTTGATGAACGAGTGTGTAGACCTTATCTAGACTAGTCTTGTGAGAGTGTTCTTAGTTGATATCTTGATCTAACTTTTAAGACCTAGGAGGAGCTGAAATGCTTTTTAAGGTTAGAGTTTTGGAACTACTCAAGAAGGTGAATCTGCTATGCTAGTTTTCTATGTATGAATTATGGTTACAGAAGTTATAGTTTCTTGGGCATGTGATCAATGGTGATGGGATTCATGTAGACCCTAGTAAGATTGAAGCTATTAAGAATTGGGAAGCCCCTATAACTCCGTCTGAAGTTCGTTCATTCTTAGGCTTGTTAGGGTATTATCGTCGATTAATTGAGAACTTTTCTAAGATAGCTAAGTCGCTTACCATCTTGACTCAGAAAAGCAAGACCTTTGATTGGGGTAAGGAACAGAAAAAGTCATTTCAAACTTTGAAGGATAAGTTGTGTAATGCGCCTGTTCTAACTCTCCTCGATAGACCAAAAGATTTAGTGGTGTACTGTGATGCATCAGGCTTAGGATTAGGTTGTGTGGTGATGCAAAGAGGTAAGGTGATAGCATATGCATCTAGGCAGTTGAAAATCCATGAGAAAAACTACAACACCCATGATTTGGAATTGGGCGCGGTTGTGTTTGCTCTTAAGATCTGGAGACACTACTTGTACGGGACAAAGAGCGTTATATATACTGATCATAAGAGTCTTTAGTATATCTTTAACCAAAAGGAATTAAACATGCATCAGCGTCGCTAGATAGAGCTTTTCAGCGACTATGATTGCTGTGATTCGCTTACCATCCTGCGTAGGCGAATTTAGTAGTGATGCATGGGTTGGAAATAATGGATCATACCTAAAGGATAGAGCTTATGCACTTGACTTCAGTCATGTATCAAGGATAAGATACTAGCGGCTCAGAATGAGGCATCTGATGAGTCTGCAGGATTGCAAAGAGGACTAGATGAACTGATAGAACGTAGGAGTGATGAAGCATTGTATTACTTAGATCGAATATGGGTTCCTTTGAAGGGTGATGTGAGAACCCTGATAATGGATGAAGCCCATAAGTTAAAGTACTCTGTACACCCATGAGCTGACAAGATGTACTATGACTTTAGGGATATGTACTGGTGGCCAGGAATGAAAAAGGATATAGCTGGGTATGTGAGAAATTGTTTAACTTGTTTGAAGGTAAAGACTGAACATTAGAGGCCATCTGGCTTACTGCAGCAACCTGAGATCCCTATATGGAAATGGGAGAGAATAGCAATGGAGTTTGTTATGAAGCTACCAAGGACTAGTAGTGGGCATGACACAATCTGGGCCATTGTGGACCGATTGATGAAGTTTGCTCATTTTCTACCCATACGTGAGGACTATAAGATGGATAGGTTAGCCAGACTCTATCTAAATGGGGAAAAAGGGGGGGGGGGACTCACGTTGCTAGGCATGTTGTGCCAAGCTTAATCATAATTCTGATCGTGATAGTCAATTCACATCGAGGTTTTGGCAAACAATGCACGAGGCATTTAGGAACTTGTTCTTGACATGAGTACGTCTTACCATTCTCAGACCGATGGTCATTGTGAGCGTACTATCCAGACCTTGGAAGACATGCTCAGAGCATGCGTCCTTGACTTTAGGGGAAGTTAGGATGTTCATCTTCTATTAGTTGAGTTTTCATATAACAATAGTTATCATTCTAGTGTGAGGGGGCACCTTTCGAAGCTTGTCTGGTAGAAATTGCCGCCTCAACCGATCATGTGGGGCAGAAGTTGGAGATGGGCTAATTTTGTCTAGGACTGAGATAGTGCCAAGAAACTACTGAGAAGATCTCATAGATCAAGGATAGGCTTAAAGCTGTACGTGATCATCAGAAAAGCTATGCCGATAAAAGGAGGAAACCTTTATAGTTTAGTGTAGGTGAGCATGTTTTGCTCAAAGTGTCGCCTTGGAAAGGTGTGGTACACTTTGGGAAGAAGGGGAAACTAGCACCTAGATTCGTTGGACCTTTTAAGATCACTGAGAAAGTCGCATCTTGTAGCTATAGACTTAGACTACCGGAAGAACTTAATGGTGTTCATGACACGTTCCACGTGTCGAATCTTAAGAAGTATTTTGATGACCCAACACTACAGATACCTTTGGATGAGATTCGGGTTGATGCTAAGTTGAACTTTGTGGAAGAGCCTGTAGAAATCTTAGAGCGAGAGTCCAAGAAACTTAATCAGAGTAGGATTGCCATCGTCAAGGTTCGATGGAATTTAAAACGAGGGCCTAAGTTCATATGGGAGCATGAGGATCAAATGAAACTTAAGTACCCGTATCTTTTTAGCTTAACACTAGTTGAATTTCGGGGCGAAATTCTTTTTAAGGGGGCGAGAATGTAACCCTTTCACTTTTCTAAGATCTATATGTTCTAATATAGTCCTTTGACTATTTGACTTTTGTCAGTTTTGTTTGAACAAGTTACCGTGTTGATGGTGTTGATTAATGGTTATCTTGGTTATCTTATCTTTATTAAGTTTAATTTAATCCTTTTTAGAGGATTTTATCTATGTGATCATGTTCCGGGAGGTTGTCCCGTGAATAGCTTGAGAGATCTTATAACGAGTCCCGGCACGTCCGTTAATGTTCAAATCGAATCTAAGGCAATTTGACTGTGAAATATGTCGTGTAAATAATCGAGATTCATGGAAAAGTATTTTTGGGATCATTAAAAATACTTGGAAACTTCCGGTAACATTTTAAAAATAGTGAACTTTGAGTCTTAAGAGAACCCGACACAAAACAAAGTAATCCTGAGCCCTTTGGATACCCATATCCGGTCGAGCCCTTTAGGGGACATGTGGGGTTCATTTTTTTGTCTTTGGTCCCCTCTTGTACCATTCCAAGCTTATAACTTAAGCTAGACTCACACAACATGCATTTTCATTTCATCTCAAAAACATTTTCTTGTTTTCTCTCTTTGCCTTGCTCGTCCGATTCTATACACACACAAACAATACATTTTTGTTGATTTTGATCAAGAACATGAAGATTTAGATGAGTTTGGGTTGATTCAAGTAGTCGGGTTATCATTTAAACAACGTTTGGGTTGTCGGATCATGTCTTAACTCGCTTTCAAAACCCTCTTTGTAAGTTGATCTTTTCCTAAATATTATTGTACTTTTAGATGTGTTATGATGCATAGATGAATGTTGTACGGTGCGTTTTCTTAAAATCGTAAACTAGAAATTTTCGAAAGTAAATAAAGGGGTGTTTGTTTCGGTTCGAACAATAAATAAAAGGGACAAGGGTTTATCATTTTTATGTCGTGGTTGTGATGGTTGAAAAACATTTAGATACTATGTGGCTTATTTTCGGTCTAGCTTAAAAATAAGCATATTCGGCTTATTTTAAGCTTAATGATATTCGGTTGGAATAAAGGGTTTAAGGAAACATGGTTTTGGTTATTTACTTATGGTATCTTATTTTTGTGAGCTTATTGGATAACTTATTTGGGTATCTAAATGAACTATGTAGCTTATTAGCTTATTAAAAAGCTTTATGGACTTATTTTGGGCTTATAAGACTTACGGCCTAATAAGGCCCAATAATCCACGGCTTATTGTGGTCCGACTTATTTTTATGGCTTTTGGTTATAGCTTAGTATGATATTTAAGGCCTAATGAAGCTTAACGGATTGAAAATAAGCTACATATAGCTTATTTTCGGCTTAAAGAGGCCACGGCCCAATAAGACAAGCCAAACCTTGGCTTGGTCTTGGTCCGTGAGTCTTGGCTTGCGTTGTGATTTATTTCTCGGACTTATATTTGATACTATATATGATATTGGACCTAAATCGGATCTTAGAACTTGAAAATAACGTTTTGGACCTCTATTGGGCCTTAAGGCCCAATAAGCGAAAACTAGTCGTTTTACGTATATAAACTGGACTTTTAAAGTTGAAACTGAATTATGTTAATTACATATATGTCATTAGTCGTTTGAGGAAACATGTTTTGATAAACGTTGCGAAAATATAGATTTTTGGCATTGTGTCAGAAAATGGTGAAATTGGGAAAAAGTGTTTGAAATTGAGATTTGAAACCTTGGAAAACGTTGTATAAACAAACGGGTCATGCCGAAATTTCATAAAAATCCTATACTTAATTTTTTTACTCAAAACTTACTTTTACGACAAAAAATATAATATGATTATTTTAATAAGTCGACTAAATGACAAAAAATATACTTTTGTAACTATAAAATATGAAACTTCCTAGTCGTTAATTGTATTGAATAAAGTCTTCATTTCCTATAATACTTTTCAAGTAATTCAAGTAAGTTGAGGTTAATGTGAAAAGTTACAATGGTAAAAGTTATAGGATCTGGATTTCTGTAGGATCCCTTTTGCTTAATGGAATCTTATCCTTTAGCTTGTATTGGGTTTATTGCCTTAGATAACCTAAAGTAAACAATGATGAAACAATGATTAACCCGACTATTGTTTACGCGGAATTTATTCAACAATGTAAAGAGTATTATACTCAATACATTTTTATATTTGAACTTTTAATTTGCCTAAGTTACAGATTACAACTATGATTTGCTATTCGATCTTATGATCCTTATGTAGAAACTCTCTCTATAACTATCCCTTGGATCCTTTATTTTATAGATCATAAGGAAACCCTAATGGGCTTTACAAAACGCGTATAAAGATAATGCATATCCTTTCCTAAGATATCTCATGCATATCTTTAACTCTAAATTTATGCGTAAGCAGACTTAACTATTACATAAACAGTATTAACTAATTATACACTGTCAAGTATAACTATTATAAACTTCTAACAGTACTACTATTACACTAGCAGAATTAACTACAACACTAACAGAATTAAGTCTGTTATAAAAAATTCCTAACAATCCTCCCCTAAACTTGAACTTCACTTGTGAACTTTAAGTTTCTTTAGTTGTCTTCATTTTGGGCTTTTGATAATTGTATCCAAACATGTCTTTATGTCCTTAGATTTTTTTGTCTTTTAGTCTTTGTCTTCTCTTCATCACAGCTACACAGCAACATTCAACTAAGTTGGCTTTGTAGTTTTTGGCAAACTACCAGCCATCAACGGATTTGATATGTCTTTACCATGAGTCGTTTACTATGGACTAGTCAATGCTTCATTGCAATAACAAGGTGCATTGATAACCTTATAGTTTTTAGCAAACTATCAGCTATCAACGGATTTGAGTTCTCTTTACCAGTAGCCGTTTGCTCTGGAGTAGCCAATGCTTTAGTACAATACTATGATGCATTGATTACCATATAGTTTTTGGTAAACTGTCAACCATTAACGGATTTAAGAAGTCTTTACCAAAGCCATTTGCTTTGGACTAGCCAGTTCTTATGCCTATTAAGCATGGTGAACTAATGACCATTTGTTGTGTGGTGGTTAGCCAACACCCAAACCCTTCTCACTTCTATTATAGTCCATAGTTTCCAAAAAAACATGCTCACTGCTACTGAGAGACTCATCACTTTCTTATCCCAGCTTGCTTCTTAATCATCTTTAAGAGTTGATAACAAACTTCATCCATTGTTCCATCTAATTCATCTTTAGCATCACTTGGCAAGCATCTTTTGACAAAGGATATTTCCTATCTGCTAACATATATATAGTAGATGCCTCCAATGTTAGGCAATGTACTGCACAAGTAGGATAGTACCTCCAATTAATCATCTTCTGTTGAAGTGGTAAGCTCCAAATAGCATCTTCATTGAGAGGTGGATCAAACATAGTTCTGAGGTTACTCCAAAGCACTCTGTCATAAGCATCTTCAGGCCTATTTGTTCCATATTTTTGCATTACCAACCTATACAACTCTATAAGATCCTCTCTTGTGAAGTCTTTAATCATAGCTCCAAAGCTCATGTAGACTCTATCAGCTCCATTTGCTGATAAACACTTCTTTGACCTTGCTGAAATATCTTCCAATTTGCCACACTATCAGATTTTGTAGTCAAAGGAGTAGGATTCATAGTTTCCACTGATTCCTCTTTATCAGTTTCTGAATCTTCTTGTGTACTCTTGTCTACATGTATACCTTTTCTAGCCTTTTGCTTCTTTCTTTTTCCTGTTCTTTTTACTTGCTCTTCTTCCTTTACTTCAGCAACTTTTTCTCCTAAAGCTAGAACATCTTTATCATCAAATCTTTGTTTCTTTGAAGTCTTTGTCTGAAGCTCTTCTCCATATTGATAGGTGTAAAATACACATATCCGTTTGTACCTAAAATAACCCAAATAAACCCAAAACAGACCAAAAATGGCAAAAATATGCTTGTATTTAT
>BQNB010009360.1:59606-87029 GCA_026074375.1 Tanacetum coccineum | reverse complement strand
AGCTTTATTTAGTGCACTCTTATTTTATTATTTTTTCTGATTTTATCAAAGTCGTAATAGTTTCTGAAATGCATATTTAAACTCCGCAACTATGACAAATGATATGTTTTGCAAAACTAACATGACTTGTAAATAAGTAGTAGCTAGCGTTAGTATTTAGGTAGCGCTAGAATTACAAAAAATTTCACCGCTAATTGCTAAACAAACATTTTTTTATATATTCTAAACGCTTCAAAATGCTCCGCCAAACACGCAGCGGTTGAGCCTAATGCATCACTTGTGGCATGGAGACTAATACGTACGGGCACACAGAAAAGATCATATGTAGATCTTAATGGCCCACATTAAAACACCATTAGAGAATCTTTATATTAAATTAGCCAAGTATATTCCAGTGCTTGATTTTCACATCATTCTATTTAGGGTGTGTTTGGATAAGAGCTTATAGGGGTTTATTGGGGCTTGGGCTTTTAAAATAAGCCGGCTTATAAAATAAGCCGCGTTTGTCACGCGGGCTTATGAAGTCATAAGCCTCTATAAGCCCCAGCCCCATAAAAGAGGCTAAAAACTTTAGCCCGGGGCTTATGAACCAAAAATTACTTATATACCCTTAAAAATATCTATCATACACCAAAAAATTATTTAATTATGTCATTTTTAGTAATTTTACAATAATAAGCCTCAGCCCCAGCCCATCTGCTAAACAAGTTTAAAAAAATACAAATTTTAATTTCGGCTTATAATATAAGCCCCAGCCTCGACACAAGCCCCAGCCCCAGCTTCAGCCCATTACGCCAAACATACCCTTAGAAAGCCAAAAAGAATCAGAATTTAACCATCAATAGTGAGGGAATTTATATAGCACCTAGACTTGCCCAAAGTGCAATATATGTGGTCATAGTCCACAACCTTTTTGACGATTTCAAAACCTATTAATTAAACTTGCCTCACAAATCCAATTTCACATATGTCACCAACAAGACACAACTTTTAGGTCGATGGCCACATATCGTTGGACTAAAAAGTCTCTAGCAATGTTGATATATAATGATTGTGTAACTAGGGCTGTAAACAAACTGAACGTTTAATGAACATTTCATGAACCGTTCGGTAAAAAGTTCGTTTATGTCCCTTTATTTATTAAATGAACAAACATGAAAAACATTTTACGTTCGTTTAGTTAAATGAACAAACGTGAACATAACATAAGTCGTGTCCGTTCATTTATGTTCGTGAACGTCCGATTATTTATTCGCTTATGATCATATATACCTGATTATGTCCGTCTATCCCATATTTTTATTATATTTATAATTGTTTTACTTAAACAAAACAACACTTATAAAACATAATATTATCTATGTTTTTGTAAACTTTATGTTTATTTTTCTACGTTCATGTATGTTCGTTCGTTTATCCGTTTAGTGTCTTAACGAACGAACATAATGAACAACCTTATTTCTTAATAAACGAACATGTACAAGAAAATCCGTTCATTTGAACGATCGTGTCCGTTTATTTGTCCGACGAAAATTAAACGAACGAACATGAACAAGACTCCGTTCGTGTTTGTCCGATTCCTTTACAGCCCAGCGTAAGAAGACTACAAAAATTTAAAATACACCTCTTGAAATGGAAATTGGTACAAGACATGCGTTATAACGTGTGGGTATGTAATGTAAGTAGTAATTTGGTGCGTATCTTTGTGTGCAGGCTACTGATTAGATCAGAACAAAGTTAGAAAAGATACCTTTTATTTATATTTCATCTTACCATAAAAAAAAGGTAATTGTACAATAATCTGGCTTAGGGGTAAGCGAATGACTTGTTAACCGATACATCATGGTTCCGATTCACAGAGGAGACATATCTAAGATAGAGCATCGAATCCATTGACACCAATCGGGCGCCTTTTCCAAAGTCAAATATTCCACTCGCTTAGCATTTTTATTTCGTGGATGCCACCTTTATTTGTTCTTATAGTACAAAGACCCGTCCGTAAAATGAAAAAAAGAAATGTCTTCAAAGATCAAACTACAGTATAACCTGTTTATTCTGCTGAGAATGATAGGCCAGAGTCACAATCTGATAAAAAAAAAAAATTGAACGACAACTTTTATTAAAAAACCACTAGCAAGGAGCTAGAGAAAAATTACAAAGAAATCAAATAAGGATGCTGAAGCCATCTATCCCAACTAAAAGTGCGATTACATCTAGCTCGACACCAAGTAAAAGAGCGCGATACAATATCGAAAAAAATAACATCTTTCCGAGGATTTTGAGTCGCAAAAAGCAGATGGTTCCTGAAATTCCATAAGCACCACCATGTAACGTAGAAAACCCCTTCCAACATCCCTTTAATTCTTGAACATAACCTGATTGAGTTGAACCAAGAAAGCCATTCCGAATACGAACCAAGAGGCGACCACGTCAAGTTCCACCAACGACAAACAAGCCGAACAACATCATTGGCCAAATCACAACTAAATAACAAGTGCGACATGTCTTCATACGCAGCATTGCAGACCGGACATGACAAAGAAGGAACCTGGACACCTCGCCTAATCAGATTCAATCGAGTGAGGAGCCGATCGAGATAGACCTTCCAAGCAAACACATTTATTTTAATCGGAATGGATTTAACCCATCTCGTAGCAGTAGAGTCTTTTGGGAGAAAAGACTCGTCGAGAAGATTGCGAACATCTTTGACACGAAAGACTCCTTCCCCATTCAGGTCCCAAACCCATCTGTCCTCCAGATTTGTCAAAATCGTCGACCCAATTAAATTTTGAAGAATATCTAGCTGGTGGGCTTCAACCCCTCCTCTAACTGTGCGCCGAAGAGAAAGAGCAACAGATCCCTGCAATTTATCAGCCACTGTACAAACCTTGTTAACCTCCAAAGCATAAATACGCGGAAACATATATCGAAGTTGGGTATCTCCTACCCAGGTATCATTCCAGAACTGCGTGCTCATACCGTTGCCCACACGGATTTTACAATGAGAAATCAAGTCTACGCCTTGAGATTTAAGAATATTAATTTCCCGGATAATTGTATTCCAAATCGAAGAATGAAACGGGGACAGCTTCAGTAATTGCGAACCATGCATAGATGTGATGAATCGACACCATAATGAGTTATCTTGGGAGATGAATCTCCACACCCACTTGAAAAGAAGCGCCCTATTAAACGCATAGTAACTTGAAACACCTAAACCTCCATATTTTTTTGACGCAAGCACCTTAGACCATTTGACCCACGTAATCTTCCTTTCGTCACCTTGATTTCCGTTGAAGAAGTTCCTACGAATAGATTCCATCGAATGTAACACTGACTTAGGCACCTTATAAAGGGACATATTGTAAATAGGAGTGGATCCTAAGACCGATTTAAGTAACGTGAGCCTTCCCCCGATTGAGAGAGTTTTGAGCTTCCAATTCGATAAACGAGCCTTAAGCTTGCCAATCGTATCATCCCACGCCTTTATCGTCGAACTATTACCTCCAACCATCACCCCTAAATATTTAAATGGGGTTTTCATAACCGAACACCCAAGGTTCAAAGCTGCTGCGGTTATGGTATCATTTGACGTGCCCACGCCTAGAAGATGGCTTTTTTTGAGGTTAATCTTTAGGCCGGACAACAAAGAAAAACAATGAAGAATATGCGTAATACCAGTAAGATTAGCATTAGACCACTCACCAATGAACACCGCATCATCCGCATAGAAAAGGTGGGAGATCGTAAGAGAAGAATCAATCTTGATACCCGTGAAAATCCCCGCATCAACAGCTCTAGAAAACGACAAATGAAGAGATTCCATTATAAGAATAAAAAGGTAAGGAGCCAATGGATCCCCTTGTTTCAACCCACAGTGAAATTGAAATTCAGATGTCGGGCTTCCATTAATTAGAATTGAAGCCATTCCCGAAATTAAACTGCCACTTATCCAAGAGCACCATTTAGACCCGAAACCAAAAGATCTTAGGACATCATCTAAGTAGTCCCACCTTATAGAATCATAGACATCATTTGATAATGCTTACATAAACGAAACAAGTTACCTGTAATTAGAATTTCATGTCAACTGCGAAGAGTCTACCCACATATTCAGTTTCACTAAACAGGTAGTGTTACATACAACTAAAAACAGAGATTAGTGTTGCATATGGACACAATCAAATGAGTTTGTTATATGTAGAAATATTACTAGCAGCAATTAGTGAGTGCAAGTCCAAAACAGTCTCCGTTAAACATGTAAATCCTACAAACTCAAGAGATCAGGATTTGTTCACAGCCAAGTCTGTCTAGTTTGAATTGATAATTCTATTTAGGTGATTCCCCTTCGACCCTCTAGGCCACAGGGAGGGATGTAGGAGTGATTATAAAGTTTCGTTTCGTGACTAGAGTGCAGTTAAAGTAAGTCTTGAGAACAAAAAGTGATTCAAAGCATATCTATTGACCCATAAAGAAGACATGCTTAGAGTAATGAATCTTACTTTGTACAAGAAAATCATGCTTTTAAGTCTAATCATTGAGTAAGTGAACATCTAAGTAGGATCTTAAAAGGCAATTACTTGAGAAAGATCTTTACCAAGATAAAGTAAAAAGTAGAAGATATTTGTGGTCCTCAAGCATAAGATGCTGTGTGCTAGTGGAATTCATATTCGGTTGGGACTAGCAACAAGTAGTCGCCCCAACAAGTACACGCTAATAAGTCGGTATTGACTATTGAGTATGTGGGATCCTCAGAATGATACTTGGGTCAGGTGTAACAGTAGCTGTATACATAACCAGCGTAGCATGATGATCCAGGGCCCTTCTGAGCACCATTTGAGAGCTCATTATCTAATTTCAGTCGTAAGTTAAGCTATGCTGATATGATTGTCAAATGGTCAAAGGTAGCGTGTATAGAATTTGCACCTTGGGCATTACAAGTCAAATCTTAAACACATGATTGAAAGGCAACAGAGATAGACTAGTAAATATAACCAGAGGACAAGCAGTCACATGCCAAGAACACTAAGACTTGCGTGGTTCATCCAATAGGCTATGTACACGTTCAATAGTAGCCGATTACTCATATGAAGAAAACAATACAAAATGGAGAAGACAAAAAAGAACTATGTACCTAACCTAGTAACAAAAAATAAATGTAAACCTACTATGATAATGAAACATACATTGAATCGAAATTGCAGACAAATGGTATTCGTGTGAAGTAACCAATGTTTTAAACATATACACAGAAAGTTTTTCCGATATTTCTAAGGTTCTTCCACTTTTAAATGTTCTTCTATAGCAAAATACCAAAGAACATTATAATCAGTCTCCATTTGGTCCAAGAGACTATAAGGTGCTAAACAACTATAATATTCACATTATAGATAACACCACAAGAGAGATATCAATGACAACATGGGAAAACCTCTAACAAAACTACTCAAATCAAACGGAACAGAAAAGAAATCATTTTAAAAATCACTACATACGTTATAGCATTGGCTCATCCTTGGGGGTAATGCATCGCAGGTTGCATCTGAAAAACCATGGTCTGAGGCGTACCATAAAATTCATGTAAACCACCACCGCCACCCATTTTAAACCCTGCATTATCTCTGTATTGAGGAGACATGAAGATGTTACCATTTGTTTGGTTGAATGCCACCGCTGCCTCACCAATACCGCCACCATTGGGCTGATTCCACTGAAATTTACATTGTTCGGGTGATACTCTCTTGTTTTTTGGCGAAGGGTTCTGACTTTCATTGACATTGACTGTTGTTATATCATGAATGCTTGCTCTTCTCTTATCTTTCCCACCAGAAAGCTGCCGGATGAAATACTTCTGAGCATGGCTAGCAACTTGTGTTGGCGTTCTTGTCACAACATAATTTCGTGATATATTTCTCCAATCTCCTTTTCCATACTTCTTTAGCCCCAAAAGAAATAATCTGTAATCAAATGCCCAAATCAGTTCAAATTTTAATCAAAATTAAATTACATATGGAATTGTATCTCAAGATTATGTAAGCATACACATAGTGAACCAAGAAAGTAAAGTTATGTAACATGGCGAGTTGCTTTAGCCCAAAGAAACAATCTTCGTTCAAATTTCCTAATACACATTTCAAAATCTAATCTAAAGTGAATTCAACTTCAAAAAAAATTGACAACAGACACAAACACCAAAAACACAAAGTGAACAAAGAAAACAAAGAAATCTAACAAAGCAATTTACTTCAGCTCCAAAAGAAGCTATATTTGATCAAATATCCAAACAAGCATCTCAAATTCTAAGCAAATTATTCTGCAAACCTGATTAAAATGCAAGATTTCAAAAACACAAACAAACGCCATACACGCATTGTGAACTAATAGTACAGAAACATAACAAAGCAAATGACTCTAGCTCCAAAAGAAACACTCTTTGATCAAATTCCCAAATACCAGTTTCAAATACTAACCAAATAAATAGAAATGACTTTGAAAACAATGACAAACACCAAAACACAGAGTAAATAAAGAAGCTAATGAGAAGCAACATGGTTAACTTACTTATGCTCTTCTTCAGTCCAAGGAACACCCTTTTTTCGCTCTTGTTCGACAGGGCGACCCACAGCCACCGGAGACCGCCTCCCTCCAGCGCCATAAGGCGGCGACTTACACCGATCAAAACCATAATTATTCCCATATTCTAAAGTAAAACCACAATTAGTACTATTATTATTATACCCGTACTTTGGATAAAACCCTGCTTCAATACTACTAACATCATCTTCTAATTCCTTATACTGACGCATAACATCAGCTACTGTTTTTCCAGGCACCATTTCTGCCACTTTCTGCCATCTTTCAGGCGTATCTTTATCGAATTTCGCAAGCGCATTTTCGAATTGTTTGTTTTCAAAAGGTGTCCATATTGTACTCTTTAAACTCTCTTCCATCATATAACTACTCGAATTTGACATATTTTCGCTTTCCCACTTCATAAACGCTTATTAGAACCCAAAAAACTAAAGATAAAATTTTGTATTACAAAATATAGAAAACCCAATATCAAAATCACTTTTTGAAGGGTTCTTAGTGAGAATTTATAAAACTTAAAACAGAGTAAAAACAGGGGAACACCTGTAGGATTGATTTATAGCAACAACAAAAAACCCACTATCAAAACTAAATCCTTAAACTAAAACAATAAAAACCAAAATGAAGATCAATTTACTTAAGGGTTTTCAATGAAAATTTATAAAATTTGAAGCAGAGTAAAAACAGGGGAGCAAATGTAGGATTGTTTTATACCACAAAAACCTAAAAAGTTAAATCAATAAAGAATCAGAATAGCTTTAGATTTCTGTTTGCAATAGCCAACCACCCAACATCAATGGAATCTTTGAAAGACCCACTTTTTAAAACCAAACTAAAACTATTATTTCCCAAAACTAACCAAATAACAAGATAAATACTAGATACACTGAACAGGATCTAAGTAGATTACATAGTTTCCAAATATGGAAAGAGAAAAAGGGTAGTTGGTAATTTGAATAAATGATGCATACAGAAAAAGAAAGCACTTTAATATTGTGTGTGAAAATTGAGAGAATATGTGTTGAAATTGTTGTGATTTTGGGTATTGTGAAAAAGGAAAAAGGGTATTTGATGGTTTTTTTTTTGTACTTTTTGTTTTCGGGGAAATAATAAAAATGATTGAATTTGAGAATAGCAAGTTTTATTTTTTCTCGAAGGAAATAATTCTAAAGAAAGAGAAAGAAGAAGAAGGAGGTGGATGATTATGATTGGAGGAGATGGTGCTGTGGGCACTACAATATTTAAAAAAGAAGTAGCCACTATTTTAACGTGCACTTTCACTCAATGTTTTAAAACCGGATTAATCTGGTCGGTTGAACCGTGAACCAATCAGATGATCGAAAGTCGGTTTTGAGTGAAAAATACGTTTGAACTGTGACTTGGTGACTCCACTGAGTTAATTAAAAAATTAGTTTTTAATACATTGTTATTTTTTTTTAATCATGGTTTCCAACACATTACCAGACTACTTTACGGAGTTTAAACCCATCGACGCATTGCTAGTTTCACTTCCTTAACTATTGTTTTTCTTTTTTGAGAAACAGGGCATATTTTTGTCAAGTTATATATATATATATATATATATATATATATATATATATATATATATTATATATTATAAGGAAGGTTTAAATAAATGAACAAATATTCGTATCTGAGAAGGATAAAAAAAGAAAATTTTTTTTAAAAAAGTTCTGAAAAAATTCTAAAAAAATTCCATATGTACATGATTGAAAAAAACTAATATTTTGCAAAACAAAAAAAATGTAAACAATAATTACAAGTCATGCCCGCATATATATATATATATATATATATATATATATATATATATATATATATATATATATATATATATATATATATATAACCGCATATCTGAGATGCACCGACTTAAATTAGATGCATCTCTATAATATTAGATGCATTATAACGCATATAATGTGTTTTCTAGCTTTCAATTAGATACATATATGTATATTAGATACATTTCATATTTTCTCTTGTTTTTTGTTTATCTGCATGTGCCAAAATAATAAAAATCAATTTGCACCATCTACGCATCAAATTAACATTCGAAACTCAAAATCGTGCATCTAATGCAAGTTGTTGCTTCTCAAATGTGTGATTTTAGTCACTTCTCACCACTTCTTATCTTAATTTACTTCTCACTGGATCCCTGCTATATATATATATATATATATATATATATATATATATATATATATATAATATGAATCCGTAATGGCATGTGATGGACCCGGCATGAAATGGTTGGTATCGGCGTAGCATCGTGGTCGTGATTGCCGAGTTCTCGGCAGTGGCATATGTTTGGGGAAAGTGGTGGGGTTTTCGCCTACCACGGGTCTACAACACAAAATTTTATGAAAGTTTCTACAACACAAAATTTTGTGAAAGTTTTAACTTTAGATGCTTTCAAAACTCTTTGATTCCCCCCAAGAGTAACTATGTGCGGTGAGGCAACTTTTGTTTGAAAATAGATAACAGTCTCATTCTATAAGTGCTCATAAAATTGTAAGAAAATAGGTAAAAACCATTAAAATTAGTTACTACATTGTTAGATTGAACATCCTCTTATCTGTTAAATAAAATTAAAAGGTAAATTGAGAAGATATTCCTCCAACCTGCTCTTGATCTAAGGGTGTGTTTGGTACACCGGTATCATAATCAACAAATACTTTCATTCCGAATAAAGATGTTTGTTTGATATATTGATTGTTGTGTCCTCACGCAATATTATATGCTCTAAAACCAAATACCTCAAAACCTTCTCAAACTAATCCTTTAAAAAGTAGTAAAGTCTTTTGTGAAGAGAGTTAAGAAATCACAAGTTGTAAAACACTCTGCTTTCTCATTTTTCAAAACTTTTTATTTTTATGATTTTCATAATTTACCACTTACAACTTATTCATATGTGACATAATATATTGCTTTCATTATTCATTGATAACTTTTAAGATCACAGAAAAAAAAGCACCAAAAAGTGTAAAAATGGATAAATTCATCGTCCCCGACTTTCACTCCTTCAAGCCAAGCTTAAAAACAAGATCATTGTAAAATACAAGTTATGATGCTAACATTACTCATAAAAGCTAATTGTGTACTTATTTTTCCTCCTTTATTCCTAATTTCCTTTAAGGATTTTATTATTATTATTTGTGACAAATAAATTATGTCATTATTAATAAAGTAAACCCGGTTTAGACCATTAATAGTTTGAAATCATTTCCTAAAGAGACGATGTGGTGAAAATAAAGTCCACATTAAGGTTCTAAATTCACATGATTTAGGGGTTATCCTTTTTATTTCATCCGAAACAACTCAACTACGAGTCCAGAGACGAAGGCTTTATTTAGATAACCCCGAAGTCAAAATTTGGCTTTATTCTACTTCTTATTATTATTATTATAACAACATTATTAAACCTCGGTCCTTTAAACAACTGCCACATTGATATGCGAGCCGACCATGGTCCAGGAGTCTTATTTCGACCTCGGTGAATTCCTCGACCTTTTAAAAGGCTGCAACATCGGTTGTGAGCCGGCAAGATGCAACAAACTTTTATCAGTCTCGGATTATTATTACTATGTGTCTTATTTAGAAGACTGTCACATCGGTTGTGAGCCGGCAAGAGGCAGTAAACTTTTATCAACCCACAGTTTTTATTATTATTATTATTACCTCCACCCTTTAAACGATTGTCACATCGGTATGCGAGCCGACCATGGTCCAGGAGTCTATTTCCCCACAACACTGACAAAACATCGATGTGTACCTTACTTTCACCAGAAGGAATCTCTACGAAGTGATCTAAACTAAAATCGCAAAAACCAAAGAAACTTTATTTATTCAACAATTATATAACGTTTATTAAGCTGATGGGAGCAAATAGCCACAATTAACTTTTATGAGCCTTAAAGAAATCTAACTATTCTATGTTTAGCATCAAAACTTATACTCTACTCTATCATCTCTTGTTCTTCACAATTTAAAATTTCTAATAAAGAAACTCGTGAATACTTAGCCTAACGAATTAAGATCGACACTTTAACAAGTCACATAGACTGGCAACAATCTTAACTCTAATAAATCGATCTTCGCATATTTAAAATCAATTATGGGAACTTGCAAAGTCTTGGCTTTTTCAAGCTAGCCTCGCGTTTTATAGCTCCTTGTATAAAAGATTAGCAAAATTCAATCTATATATGTTAAGGAGAAAAACTAAGATATAAAACCGGTCGGGTCAAAATTTACTTTTCGTTCTCACCAACGGAAAGTCTACATTCATGTCAAAACACTTATTATTTTTATCAACTATTTTCTATTTTCCATTATTACACACATTTTTTATATATATATATATGAACAATAAACTAGATATTAAGACTTAAAAATTTAAAATTTTTGCGGGAAAACGGGGTACGTGAGAATAATGGGCAAAGGTAGGTAAGATCATATCAAAGATATACTACCCCATACTAAAACTAAACCTTGTCCTCAATGTTTCCTAGTTTAAGGCTCAAAACTCCATACTAGAACTCAAAAAGTCGAATGCATAATCCGAGCATGGAGAAAGTATCACAAAAATCTTAAGCCGTTTATCGCCCACAAAGCGCTTTGTTTTTGGTAACCGAGTCACATAGCTTGACTCGATCCCCGCATTTAGTTGTCCTTAGGGAAAGTTTGGAGATCCGGGACTACCTTTGATGGTATGTCCCCTCCAAAGTAATGCTTCACACGATGACCATTCACCTTAAAGTTTGGACCATCGGGTTGAGATAACTCGATGGTTCCATATGGAAAAACTTGGGTGATGGTGAAAGGTCCCAACCAACGGGTTTTAAGCTTTCTCGAGAATATCTTTAGACGAGAATTGAAGAGTAAAACTCGATCACCAACATTGAAAATGCGGTTTTTAATCTTAGAGTCGTGAAGCTTCTTCGTCTTCTCTTTATATATCAAAGAATTCTCGTATGCTTGATCACGAAGCTCATTAAGTTCATTAAGTTGAAGCTTCCGGTGATCACCCGCGGTTTTAAGATCGAAATTAGCATGTTTCAAAGCCCAATATGCTTTATGCTCTAACTCGATAGGTAGATGACAAGACTTTCCGTACACAAGCTTGTAAGGAGTACACCCAATTGGTGTCTTGAAAGTGGTACGGAATGCCCATAGAGCGTCATCTAGCTTATCGGACCATGAGGTACGGTTTTCACCAACCGTCCTCTCAAGAATACGTTTCAAGCCACGATTGGAAACCTCCACTTGTCCACTCGTTTATGGATGATAAGCGGTAGCAAGACGATGAGTGACCTCATACTTAGACATTACTTTAGCAAATTTATCATTACAAAAATGGGTCCCACGATCGCTTATAATAGCTCTAGGTGTTCTAAATCAGGCGAAAAGAGATTTCAAGAACTTTACTACAACTCGAGCATCATTAGTGGGGAGCTCCTTTGCTTCTACCCACTTTGATAAGTAGTCAACGGCTACGAGAATGTATTTATTCCCTCGTGAAGACGGAAATGGACCCATAAAATCGATACCCCATACATCAAAGATTTCACAAACTTAAATAATGTTTTGAGGCATTTCATCTCTTTGTGAAATTTTGCCTTGCGGTTGACACGTATCACAAGATTTGATCATAGTATGGGCATCTCGATATATGGTCGGCCAAAAGAAACCGGCATCAAACACTTTCTTAGCGGTGAGATTGGCACCATGATGGCCCCCGGTGGGTCCTTCATGACAAGCTTTGAGGATATCAAAAGCTTCCTGGCCTTGCACTAATGTGATACATATAGTATGCCAAATTAAGTATTCCTGATGTGTACTCATCTTGATCACAAAGAAACTAAAGAAAACTTCTATGAACTAATTATTAACCAAAAAACCGCACAACTCAATTTATTAAACAATTATATATAAAGGTGAAACAAGCTAATGGGAGAAAAAGCCACAATTAACACTTATGAGCTCTAAAGAAATCCAACTATTCTATGTTTAGCATCAAAACTTATATTCTACTATATCATTTCTTGTTCTTCACAATTTAAAATTTCTAAGAAAGAAACTAGTGAATGCTTAGCCTAATAAATCGATCTTTGCATATTTAAAATCAATTATGAGAACTTGCAAAATCTTGACTTTTTTAAGCTAGACTTGCGTTTTATAGCTCCTTGTATAAAAGATTAGCAAATTTCAATCTATACACGTTAAGGAGAAAGCTAAGATATAAAATCGGTCGGGTCAAAATTTACTTTTGTCCTCACCAACGGAAAGTCTACATTCGTGTCAAAACACTTATTTTTATTTTTTATTTTTTTTTATTTATATATATATATATATATATATATATATATATATATATATATGTATATGTATATATATATATATATGTAAACAATAAACTATAAATTAAAACTTAAAAATTTAAAATTTTTGTGGGAAAACGGGTTACGTAAGAACAACAAGCAAAGGTAGGTAAGATCATATCGAAGATATACTACCCCATACTAAAACTAAACATTGTCCTCAATGTTTCCTAGTCTAAGGCTTATAACCCCATACTAGAGCTCAAACAGTCGAATGCATAATCCGAGCATGGAGAAAGTATCACAAAAATCTTAATCCGTTTATGAAGTATGCTAAAAGATAAATATTAGTCGATAATAATCTAGGATATCGGATTTCCCCAAACTAATGGCAAGCAAAGGCTATGAAGCTCGAGTGAACCGGGACAAAACACCAAACACGAGAGTCTTCAAAAATTTTGGGTCAATCCTACAAACAATCACAAGCACAAACAACAAGAATTGGAAGAGTACAAGCCTCCTCACATCACATTAGAAATAAGTAAGAAGAAAATTGGATAAGCGAAGCGTTTTATTTTTGGTAATCGAGTCGCATAGCTTGACTCGATCCCCGAATTCATTCGTCCTTAGGGATGAAACAAGAGCAAACTTCCATTTGACATTCAAATGCCACCAGCTCAAGAGAAGAAAAATGAAAAGCGTAGATGCCAGGGTCAAAAATGGTGTCCTCACTCCCGAAGGAGAAAACAATTGTAAAGAAAAGATAATGGCGATCCTTAGAGGATAATCTCACATATGATGGAGAGAAAATTTTCTCCATAACCCCGGGGTCGAAAACTTTGTCCTCGGTCATCAAATCATCATTATCAGGTTCATCCTTTAAGCCTTGTGGTTCATGATCGAAAAACACTTTGAGGAAGAGATTATGGGTGGTGTTATGCAAAATCTCAAGAACGTCTCCCTCCGAGTCATTATAAGCGTCCATAAAAGCATCGATCTTATCAATTTCGCCTCCTGGGTCGAAACACTCATCATCATCGAAAAGAGGTGTGTTAAGTAAAATTGGCTCATCAAAATTAGAAACATTGGAGTCATTGCTCTTGACATCCTCTAATATCTTATTGAAAAGAGGATTAATGTCACTAGAGTTGTAATTGTCATCAAATTCAAAAAGAGGGTTTGAATAAACTTGAAAATTTTCTTCTTGAACATCCTCCTTAAGAAATGATTTGTCATCATCGTCATCTCCCGGTGGAGGTAAACAAGCTAGAGCAGGTTCATTGATGAACCTCTCGGGATTAGGATCAATCGTAATCGTAGGTGAAAATTTTGTTGACGGATCATGGTTAAGCAACCATTCAATTTCTCTAAGATCGGTTTTAAAATCAACATCCTCATTTCTCGGTGGAAATGGGTCAAGAAGAGCGAGTTCATCGGCAAACTCCTCAAGAAGAGAATCGCTAGTCTCAAAAGATGTGAGACTAGGAAGAGAATTAGAAAGCGGAGTGGTACTGCCACTCGAGAAATGATTTGATTTCTTTAATCGCAATACTTCTCCAAAATTATCCTCGTATGAGACATCAATGAAATTAATCATTTTAATTGACTCATTTGCATGATTTTAAGGATGCTTATAGACATGAAAGATTAATCGTTCATCCCCGTTCCTTAAGATAAGCTCTCCTTTGTACACATCAATTAAGGCACGGCCGGTCCTCAAGAAGGATCTCCCTAAAATGAGAGGAACCCGAGGATCGGCTTCAAAATCAACAACAACAAAGTCGGTAGGAAAGTGAAACTTTACAAATTTAACAAAGACGTCTTCGGCGAGTCCTTTAGGACGAGTAATAGATCGATCCACTAACTCTAAAGTCATTCGTGTGGGGGTAAGTTCGGGTAGGGAAAGCTTTTTCCAAATGGAAAGAGGCATAAGATTTGTGCTCGTGCCAAGATCGGCCAAGGCGTAACATATATCCATTCCCGGGAAATCACATGGAATAAGAAACTTGTCAGGATCTCCAAACTTTTCGGGAAGCTTCTTAAGGAGCATTGTCGAGCAATTCTCGTTCAACGGTATCTTAGCTAATTCAAACAAGTTTTCCTTATTCATGAGCAAATTCTTAATCGTAGGAGCAAATCTTGGCATCAAAAGTAAAGCGTCCGCGAAGCTAATGTCGAAGCGTAAATCTTGAAAGATTTGAAAGATCTTCTCCATTTGATTCGAAGCTTTTTCACAGAACTTTTGATCATTAAGTCTCGAAGGATATGGAATATTCGGCTTAGGTAAAGTCTTCAGAACATCGGGTTCCAGAATCGGAATGGGGTTAACCGGAGGTAAGATGTGAGCGGTACTTCCTTATAAATTAGTTTTCTCCTTATCCATTGTCTCCTTGGTTTCTTGTTCCACTACCTTTTTGGGAGAATGATTAGTAGGAATTGAAGGTCCCTCATAAGCAACACCACTTCGAGTAGTGATTGCTTTCATCTCACCCTTCGGGTTAGGAATAGTATTACTCAGAAGAGTACTCGAAGTTAAGGCTTGGTTTTGGAAAAATACACTTAACATATTTTGCAAATTATTTTGAAAAGCATTTTGTTGATTCATCAAGGCGGTTTGTTGAGTCTTCATCGTGTTTTGAATTTCATTCTTAATTTCTCCTTTCGACGAGTTGATTTGATTTTGCATGTTTCTCATCATTTGGTCATTTGATTTCATATAATTTGAAAACTCATTTGGAACTCCTTGTTGAACTTGATTATTAGAAACTTGAAAAGGTTGGTTTTGAAATCCTTGATTTTGAAAATTTGGAGCATGATTAATTGGAACTTGAAAACCTTGATTTCCATGAAAATTATTTCCCCGATTAAAATTATTCCCTTGACCTTGATTTTGATTATACCTATTTTGACCATTGTTTTGCACCGGAGCACAACCTGGTGGCGGTATTTGGTTACTAACACGATTCGGAGGGTTAACTTGATTGTAAGAACCCGTTGCCGCACAAACACTAGCTTGATTGTTATCGATATTAGGACAATTGTACCAAGCATGAGGCCCACTACAAGTAACACAAGGTTCCTCAACCGCTTTAACCGTAGCGGGAGTGATAACTTTCTTAGAAACAATCTCAACTAAGGTCGAAATTTGGTTCGCATGCTTATCAATTCTCTTATCCGTCTTACTAAAACTTTGCCTAGAAGTCGTATTCATCCTAGAAACATTCAATTTGTTTCGTGAATAACAAACTTTTGATTTGTTTTCAATTATGTTCAAAGCCTCTCTAGTAGTCTTACTCAAAAGATTTCCACCCGCCGCGGCATTTAAGGAGTCTTGATCATTATCATTTAAAAAAAAAAATACAAAAAAAAAAAAAAAAAAAAAAAAAAAAAACAAAAAAAAAAAAAAAAAAAAAAAAAAATAAAAAAAAAAAAACAAAAAAAAAAAAAAAAAAAAAAAAAAAAAAAAAAAAAAATAAAAAAAAAAAAAAAAAAAAAAAAAAAAAAAAAAAAAAAAAAAAAAAAATAAAATAAAATAAAAAGAATAAAAAATAAAAAAAAAAAATAAAAATAAAAAAAAAAAATAAAACCTCCATTATAGAAAGTATCTATTTCCTTAAATCGTTCCCATGCTTCACTAAAGGTCTCCTTGAATTTTTGGGTAAAACGAGAAATTTCATTTTTTAAGTGAGTGGTCTTCGAGGGAGGGAAAAATTGATTCACGAATTTGGTTACGAGATCTTCCCAAGTCAAGATTGAATTAGGAGGTTCTTTTTCGTACCAAACTCTAGCAGCCCCCTCGAGTGAATATGGAAACATCATAAGTTTAATCACATCATTCGGCACATCCCTAAATTTCAAAGTTGAGGTAATCCTTTTGAAATTGTTAATATGAGTATGGGGATTTTCCCTCTCGAAACCGTGAAACGGGCTAGCTTGAACTAATTGTAGCAAATTTGTCTTAATCTCAAAATGATCCGCATTAATTTCCGGTATTACGATAGCTTCTCCATACCCTTCCGTGGGTGCACGGAGTAGCTCTTCCATTGTTCGTTCCGCCATTGGTGCAACTTCAACGATAGTACGAAGCTCGGTTTGACTTACGTTTTAGGAGCAACGTCCTCTATTTGACGTCTGCGAATGGTTTACGGGTGTGAATTATTTGAAAAATTGGAATTTCTAGTGGCATGCTCACTAAATAAATCAAACGGCGGAGGAAAATATATACACAAAAATTATTTTTGTTTCACTGATATAATCAAACAAAACTAAGGTAACTCCCTTAAGTGAAAAACTTGCAAACGGGGTGAGTAGTAGGTGCGAAATTCGCCTAAATAACCGTTTGTCCCTTCGGGTCGTAGTTCCGTGGAACAACCCTCCTAATAGCTTATTTCACAAAAGAGGTGCGCCTTTTTCGTAAGTGACACAAAACGGTTACTTTTTTGAATCTTAAGTTCGGGAACTTATTAATGGATATTCACAAATTCTCTAGTAAGAGAATTAAATTGCTTGTGTATTTTAGTATTTAAGAGAACACAATAAAAATCGAAAAATCCAGAAGAGCAAATATTTTTGTATTTTTTTTATTTATTAATCTTCTACATATAATAAAAAGAAAAAGAAAAATATTTTTTACTTTTTTTATTTTTTTATTATTTTTTTATTTTTTTGATTTTTTTTCAAAAGACGTAACTTTCGAAGACGAAAGGTTCTCCAAATCACGATCGACAAATTCAAACGAGAGAATCTTTAACACAATTCCCCGGCAACGGCGCCAAAAATTTGATTACAATATTTTATATACGTATAAAGAAATTCACTAGAAATCCTTGAGGGCAAAGATTAAAAGTAAAAATCTACACAAAAATATCGTACGTTAACCGGTAAGTGTTCACCGGGTCGTTTATACCCCAAGAATCGTGAAATTGAAACTCCATTTTTTAATTGGACAATGATTTGAATTGGTTTCAGACTTTTTGAATTGGTTTTCTAATCCTAATTGACTATATTATAATAAAAAGCTAAGGAAATCCTAAACCGATGGTGCTTAAAGTAAAAAAGAGGAAAACAAGAGCGGGAATCAAATCCTGTTCTTTAAAAAAATGAATTTCTTAAATTTTAACCCTATGAAAGCAAATCTAAATCCTAAACCTTCTAAATATTAAAAGAAAATTTTGTAAAAAAGAAATTTTTTTTATTAATTTCTATTTTTTATGAATTTTTTAAGTTTTAAAAAAAAATAAATGATTAAAAATACAAAATTAACTCTAAAAATTCTAAGAAAATTACTAAAAGTAGCTTATTATAAAAGGATTGCAGGAAAAATAAAACTTTTGAAATAGCTTAAACGGATAAGCCAGAAAAGCTCAAATAAGCACACAAAGTGCTTATAACTAAATAATTCAAAAACAAGGTTAAAAGGAATTTGTTTGCATCCTTGGACGTAAAAGTCCCAAGGGCGCAGTGGTGTGAGTGTGTTGAGTTAAGACGTTAAAAGGGTTGGGGCTAGGTTGAGGTCAGGGGTTCGAGCCTTGCTCACCCCTGACTTCCTTGGCTTCCCCTTTTTTACTTTTTGTAAAAATCTTAAGAAACAAAGTTATTAAGTAGCTGAAAATAAGCTACTTTTGTGAAAACAACTTTTTCAAAATCACTAATAACAGAAAACTAGTTAAATACTAGAAGAAAACACTTATAGCTAATTTTAGTTTTTTTCACAAAACTCAAAGAAACTAATAAGCTAAAATAAGCTCAAACAGAATCAAAATAAGCTACACTACCCTATTACTAACCTAATAAGCAAGTAGGAACAAGAATTAAGCTAAAGTTATAAGCTATAAGCTAAAAAATCCAAATAAGCAATTTTTGTGAAAAACTGTTTCCAAATCAGACAAACATGCAACTTTGAGCTTAATTTTAAGCAATCTAACAGAACCTTATGGTAATAAGACCTATATTATTAGAAAGCTTATCCTACAGGCTTTGTGAAAAACTGTTTCCAAATCAGACAAACATGCAACTTTGAGCTTAATTTTAAGCAATCAAACAAAACCTTATGGTAATAAGACCTATATTATTAAAAAGCTTATCCTACAGGCTTCTTAAAACTGATTTCAAAAAGTATTTTGAAATTCAAATGAGCAAAGAAAATGATGAATGAAAAGGCTGATTTTTCAATTTACATTATTTTTGGTTTTTCAAAACTTTAATGAAAATGACAAAGTGCTAATTTCAAAGCTAAAAACAGATACTTAAACAATCTAATTACTACAAAATAAGTTCAAACAGATCTAGTATTACCTAAAATCTACTTGTGCTCTAAAAATTAAAAGCTAACTCAAACTTTAACCTGCTGAATTTTGATCTTGAGAATGGCCTCAAGGCTGTTTTGACTGCTGATGCAGTTGACACAAAGAAAAATGACCAAGTCTTAAAATCACAAGCACAGACTTAAGGACTTGGTTTAAACAACATTTAACCACCAAGTTAAGAGCAACTAGAGCAATGAAAATAGCTAGAAAAGATTTAAGCTAAAAGAACCTAAGGTTATGAGCTTAAGACCACGGATCTAAATAACCTACACTCAAATTTGATTAAAACTAAATTTAACCTATAAAAACCACAAATCCAAACCTTATAAACCTCACTATGAGATTCTAACTCACTTTAAAGAGCCAAATGGCTAAGGGCAGTACTAACTTAAGTTAGTACTGCCTGAACCAAACACCCCTTTAAAGTATAAAATCCCATATTAAGCTTATAAATTTGAGATTTAAAGCACAAACTCTTAATACCAGATAGTAGACAGCTAAAAACAGACTTAATGAGCAGATTACAATAATAAAATAAGCAGAAGTAATAAGCTAATAGTAAATGCTAATATTTTTGATTTTTTTCACTGTTTTATAAAAATAACAAGCAGATTAAGTTCTAAGCTAACAATTAGACATAATAAGCATTTAACATCTATAATAAGCAACAATAAGCTAGATTAGACAGCAATAAGCAAGCAATAAGCAGTATTAAGCTAATTTGCAATATTAAAGCTATAAAAAGTAAATTGAGAACTTACAAGAGCCTTTGCACAAACAAGGCTTATAAATTGCTCTTATGAGCTTATCAACAAGCTCCAGCTTATCCTAGGATAAGCTGGTGTTGTTCTGGAAGCCCATCTAGGTCTGGCTTCCCTTCCATATTAAAAGTTGTGGTAAATTGAGGGTGAACTTGAGTATTACTAAAGCTTAGTTAAGCTTTTGAAAGCTTAACTAAGTGAATAACTAGCTTATGAATATAAATGACAGCTATTTGAACTTATTTGAACACAAAAAAGCTTATTTAAACTATAATGAAAACATGAATTAAAAATTAAGCTTAAATGAAAACAACTTTTATTGATTAAGATAACTGATTACAAGCTGATAAAATGAAAATTACATTGATTTAAAAACAATAAGCTAAAAAAATGATTAATAAACTAAAATAAGCTAAATTACACTAAGATTATACTACTCCTCGATATGCTCCTATGAGTGAGAGGATGTCTTCATTTATAGGCCAAGAGAGAAGGTTCTAGGCTCTTGGACGCTCCCTTTGATCTCAACCATCC
This sequence comes from Tanacetum coccineum, assembly GCA_026074375.1. NCBI lineage: Eukaryota > Viridiplantae > Streptophyta > Magnoliopsida > Asterales > Asteraceae > Tanacetum > Tanacetum coccineum. The sequence continues at coordinate 66,497 of BQNB010009360.1, read as the reverse complement.
AATTCCAACCAATCATTGCCTTTGATCCTTAGCCGTTAGATGCGAAAAAGCACACGGATTGCCAGCGTGGCAATCCCAACTCTTTGAAGCTTTTGTGCTTCTTTTGCATTGATTTCAGTGTATAATTCCCATCTTTGTGTGTTTCTTTGTAGTATACGTCTCATCCCTTGTGTCTTCTTGACCAATCATAAGCTTTTGGTGACGTTTGGCTTGATGATGTGGAACTTGGTACTAAGCATCTTCGTTGCCATGTTAGACGAGTATGGGAGTGGGTTAATTTCATTTTAATTAAGTTAGTTTTGAGCAGGGTGAATTAGGCAAGAACATGAATAGTAAAACCATTCGCGCCCTTTTTCTCTTTTTATATCTTGTTTGACCCGTTTTATCTGAGGGTTGACTTGGGCTAGGATAAGGAATTTAGGCCATGGTTTTATATTTGGGCTCGGTTAAAATGGGTAAGGGTTAATGTATAGACTTAACGACCGTTAGTCCTTTGGTATAAAAGGACTAACGGTGTTATTGATTTAGGGACTTATGGTGGAAAGGATTTAACAATAAGGGGCCTTTTGGTATTTTGAAGGTTTTGTCATCTTGTTAGTTGACTAAGCTTGACCATGGTTGACTTTTGTTGACCTTGGTTGACCATAATTGATACCTTCCCGTCTCTTGTGTACTCTTTCCGTTCCTGTGTCCGTTTTTGTCTGGTTTTGGCTCTTTTCTTGTGATTTTTGCAATATCTATACCTACACATTCACAAAAGACAAAATACACATATACAAGCATAATTATGCACATTTTCATCTTTTAAGGGTTATTTTTGATATAAAACGGATATGTGATTTATCACATATCAGTATGCCTAAGTGCATTAACTTAACCAGCAGTAGTAAGTTTATGCCTAACGGCATTAACTTTGAGTCACCAGCATTAACTCCAATTTCGTTCCAAAAAGCATTTTCATCATCAATTTTGATTCTCACAAGCTCTCTTTCTGTTTTTATTCTCACTATATCTCTCAATTCTTTTTCTTACTGAGTCACTCTATATGTTTTTATGTCACACATCTCTCTTTTTGTTTTTCATTCTTATCAATTTCTCTCATTTCTTTTAGCTCACCAATTCACCCTATCTGTTTTTGTTTCACACATCTCTCTTTTGGTTTTTCATTCTCACCAATTTCTCTCATTTCTTTTAGCTCACCAATTCACTCTATCTGTTTTTGTTTCACACATCTTTCTTTCTGTTTTTCATTCTCACCAATTTCTATCATTTCTTTTAGCTTACCAATTCACTCTATCTATTTTTGTTTCACACATCTCTCTTTCTGTTTTTTAGCTCACTATTTCTCTTATTTCTCATAATATTAATTATAACAAACAGTAGTAAGTATAACTAACAGCATTAACATAGCAGTATTAAGTATAACTAGCAGCACAAATTATACTTACCAGTAGAAAGTTAGGCCAACAACACTAACTTGAATGTCATCATTAGCTGCTGTTCCATTCCATTTCAAGCATCATTTATGCATAATCCGCTGCATATAAACGCAATTAACCTCCCCTTAATCAATACTTCAGAGGTTAAGCATTCTTATACTTGCAATCAGATATTGAAATCTACCAACATCAAATGCTTTTGTGAGCAAATCTGCAACATTCTGATCTGTGTGAATCTTTATCATTTATCCATATACTTGTCTTAACTGATGAAAATCCCATCAACTTTTTGAGTCACTTGTAGTCCTAAGAAGAATGTGAGCTCTCCTATAGAACTCATCTAGAACTTCTTATGCATCATCTTTTAAAACTCAGTACACATCTCATTCCTTGTAGACCCAAAAATGATATCATCTACATAACACCTGTCCACAGCAACTAGATGCAGCTACATATTCTGCTTCAGTAGTAGAGTTGGCAACTATAGTTTGCTTCTTACATTGCCATGAGATCAATCTCCTCCCAAGAAATTGACAACCTCATGTTGTGGATTTCCTGTCTAAACTTGCACCAGCATAGTCACTGTCAGTATAAGCTTCCAAGTCAAATAGTGAGTCCTTAGGATACTAAAGGCCTAATTTAGGTTGACCTTTCAAGTATCTAAAGATTCTTTTCACAGCATGAAGATGTGAAACTTTATGTGTGACTTGAAATCTTGCACAAGCACATACAACAAACATTATATCAGGCCTAGAAGCTGTTAGATACATCAATGATCCAATCATTGATCTATATAAGTGAACAACAACATCTTTAGCTTCTGCATCTTTGAGCAATGGATTTGAAGTGTCCATAGGAGTACTTGCTGTCTTCACAGTTGAAAAACCAAACTTCTTCAAAATTTCATCCACATACTTGTCTTGACTGATGAAAATCCCATCATCTTTCTGAGTCACTTGTAGTCCTAAGAAGAATGTGAGCTATCCCATATAACTCATTTGGAACTTCTTATGCATCATCTTTTCAAACTCAGTACATATCTCATTCCTTGTAGACCCAAAAATGATATCATCTACATATATTTAAACTAGTAAAATATCACCTTTGACCCTTTTAATGAACAAAGACTTATCTATCTGGCCTCTTTGAAATCTATTGTCCAATAAATAAGTAGATAGAGTCTCATACCAAGCACTATGAGCTTGATGTAGACCATATAATGCCTTTTCTACCTTATAAACTCTGTCAGGGAACTCTGGATCTTCAAACCCTAGAGGTTGACAGACATAGACTTCTTCTTCAATTTTGCCATACAGAAATGCACTCTTAACATCCATTTGATACACAACAAAGTCTTTGAATGAGGCATAGGCTAAGAACAGCCTAATTGCTTCAATCCTAGCAACTGGAGCAAAAACCTCATCATAATCAATTCCCTCTTCTTGAGTGTATCCCTAAGCAACCAACCTAGCCTTGTTCCTGATTACAATGCCTCTTTCATCTTTCTTATTCCTGTACACCCATTTAGTACCAATAGCTCTTTTGCCATGTGGCTCTAATACCACCTGATAGGATCGTTTAAGCTCAGTTTGTTTAGAAGTATATCTAGGATTAACAATAACATTGAACATAACATATGTATAGCAGAATTAACATAAGAACAATGATATTGTAACAAGGTTTCTTCATTATCAAACACTCCAAGCCCCAATTATATTTGATCAGAATATAACAGTTACAACTAATCTATAACAGGATTAAGTTACCTTGACCTTGAGGCTACACCACACAAACTAGACTTCTACATCTCTAAAGATACACACACACACACACACACATTTTTCTCATTTTTGGTGTACACCAAATCTACATGCCTGGAACCTCCTTTCATAACATAAGGAGGCCAAGACTTATAAAGGAAGATAAACATTAGACAACTAAATCTTTTAAAGATTAAGGAATATCTTTTGTTATCTTTATCTTCTTAATGAGATCTTCCAGAATCTTTATATTCTCCTACATCTTGTAGAATTCTTTAATGATGATTTTGATCCTTTTGTTTCATTCTTTGTTCTTTTTGTCTTATCAAATCTATAATTCCCAACAAAGCATGTCTTCAATGTCATTCAAGTGTAGATTCACGAAGTCACCTTCTTTGAACTTGTAAAGTTGACGATCAAATCTTCTCACCACAATTTCTTCCAAATAACCATAACCATGCAACTTGTTGACAGTCACACTTACCACACTCAGAACCTTCAGAAGAGATAAGACATCATTTTTCAAGAATCTATTAAGCTTAGATCTGTAAAATAGTCGATGCTTAGGTCCCTAATGCTTAATTCCATGTTCAGCATCTTTGTCATAACCCACTTTGGTAACACTAAATTGCTTCGGGATCATGTCTTTTATACCCACTAACTCATACCTTGCAGCCTTCGTCTTTGTAATTGACGTGGTATACTTCTTTACTGGGTTTGAAGATTTCAAGTATTCAAGATCATTGTTGAAGAAGTATTCTGAAGCTACAGTTAGATAACCTGGACGACCTTTCAACGGAAGAGGTTTGCTCAAGTCAAATGGACATCTATCACCATCAGGATTTTCCCAGTCAAGTCTGTCAGTCAGAGCTTTATAGCATTCTTCCATATTGTATTCAAGCTCAATGCTTACTTTTGACAGGTTCCCTTCAGAAGATTGTAGACCGGTCCAACCAAATCTGCTTTAGTAATCTTGTCTAGCTTGAGACGGTTCTTTGTAAATTTGGAGAAGTCAATAGGAGTGGCCATAAGCTCGTCAAATGTGAGTGGATCCTTTGTAGCAGACATCATATCATTAAACCAGGTTTGTTTTAGTTGATCATCTATAACTTGACACTTGTTCCACTCTAGATCTAGTGTAGGTGGCCTTGGAGGCTGTTTGAACCAATTCTTCTTTGGAGCATTGTCAATCTGTTGGTCTGGATCAGCTTGAGGTTGATCAGCATCGTTCACATTCTCTTGAACCGGTTCTTATTCACCCATTGTTACCTCATGAGTAGCTTCTTTAACTGATTCTTTAACAGATGCATATTTACCAGTTTTTGAAGTGTTAGGTAGAGTGTCACCTTTGGAGGTTTCCTTAGATGGTAAAGATGTCTTTGAAGGTTCAGAGTCCTTTCCTGAGCTTCTCTTCCTTTTCCCTTGGTTTGATCCAGCAGAAGTGTCTTCATCTTCCTCACGGTCTCTTTTCCTCAGATCTGGGACCACTCTATCCAAGTCGTCTTCATCCTGAATTAGTAAAAGCATGAGTGCATCATACAATGCTTTATGTTTTGGATGTTTTTCGTAAGACTTAGATTCCCTCATCATATCGAAAAGAATCTCCTTTTGTTTGAATTCAGCCTTGGCAGCTTGATCATATGGTGTAGCTGAGAATTTTGGCATTTTCTCCTTGGCTGCTTGCTCTTGCTTGATCTTGATAATCTTGAAAACATCTTTCTAAGAGCTTTGTTGTATAAGTTCTTTAGTGTGTTTCTGGAGCACCTTTTGAAGAGCGTCTCCAAGACTTGATCCAAGATACTCATTTACAGCTGCTGGTACCTAAGATCTAATCGTTGCAAGAATTGCTGAAGAATGATCAACTTGTTTGAGCTCTTGAACATCCTTTTCCAATTCAGATACTCTTTGAACAATTGCTGGGAGTGGATCGAGAACTGTAGTTGTAACACTTGGAGCTATAGTGGTGATTGGTGGTGTAGGGATTGGTGTTGTTTGTTGTTGCACGGATGAGATTGCAAAGACAATGGGAGGAGGTGGAGGAACCGTTAAAACTGGAGTTTTAGTTGGTAATGCTAGAGATGGTGTAGGAGTTGCTTGTTCGGGAATGACTAAGACAGGTACATTAAGCAGAGTAGGAGACTGAATATGAGGAACTTCTTGTTGGATTTGAATATCCAATAGAGAGTTCATATCTGTATCTGCAGATTCTTTAGTAGTGCCAATAATAGAAATATCATAAGATAGGTTAAGGAATTGATTACCAAAACCGGATGATACAGATAGACTGAAGCTTGTTGGTGGAAGATTTCCAACTTGCTCATAATCACCCTTTGTTGCTTCTGACTTTTCAGCATCAGTTATCTCTTCATCATCTTTCCCAGTTTCATCATCCTCAGCATCTTTTATTTCCTCATCCACATCATCATGCACATATTCATCACCATGCACAAACGCATCTTCAGTTCTCTCATCATTATTAGTTTCCTTAATATCGATGCTTCTATCATCATCGTCATCTTGATCATCTTGCTTCTCTTCCTCTTCCTAAGTATACACCAATTCAATTTATTCTTCATCAACTGTTTCTTCCTTAGAATATTCACTCTTATTTTCTGATCCCCAATCAATTACAGCATTAGCTTTGGCTTCACAAGCATCTTTTACCTAATTTGGAACCCCTAGTTTAATACCAGTTCCTTCGCTTAAGGTTGTAAAGATGCCTATTGACTCATCGGGAACCTCTGGTGTAACACCATCTCCTTCACTTGAGCCTCCAGTATGTAGTTGACTCTTGCTAACCATCTTGCTGGCTTTTAATTGCTTGCACTGTATCAGCAGCTAATTGTTCTTCTTCAGTCAAGACTTGGATGCCTTTAAGCTTCTGAGAGTGATCCAGTGATTTCTTCTTTGATACCCGTGAAGTATCTCTGAAGACAATACCAGATGTTCCTCTTTTACTAGTTGGCCTGTTAGCAGGTTAACCAGAAGGTTTATCAAATTCCGTTACAAGACGTTAATGAGTTGCATGAACATGCCTTACTACTTCCTCTTCTTCAGCTTCAGTCAAGCTCATATATTTACCTATGGTTTTCTTAGGAGGTATTAAACTAGTGCACAGGGCAAGAAAGGTCTGATAGGTTTTTGATTGCCTGATCTCATCAGTCAACATCGTGTTAGGAATAGCTCGACCATACTCTTGAAAGTCTTCACCCATTTTGACGAACTTTAATTTGTTCAAGACACCATCATCCTTAATTGTGTTGATGTATAAGTGCTTTAGCTTGGCAAGGGATTTGTGTTGAGAGAGGAAGTGGTTGATGATGAGTTTGGTGAATATCGAGTAAGGCATAATTTCACACCTTCTGAGCTTTGACTGCCTGAAGTCAATCTGGTACTAAAAGTCTTCCCAAATCAACTCAACAAAGTCAACGTTCTTCTAGTAGAACATACCCCATGATGACATCAAATAACGTCACTTTATTATATCATTTATCCCATATATTTTTCCCACTTTTATATAATTATTGCATTATTTGGTACTTAATCGCTTTAAATTTGATAAATATAGTAATTCAGGAGTGTTTTGTGAAGATACGCTAAAAGGCGCATAAATTGGAGCTAAAACGAAGACATTTGAAGATTTCTAAAAATTCACCAATACGCCGTATCCAACTAAAGAGATACGGCGTATC
>BQNB010009360.1:39387-57479 GCA_026074375.1 Tanacetum coccineum | reverse complement strand
GGTAAAAGAACACTTTGAGGGTTTCATGGAGGTCTTATGGTCTTGGTCTCAAAAAGAAAGGAACATCCCATGAAGTTAAGGAATGTGTTTTCTAACTAGATATTATCTTGGTTATCCTAGCTCTAAATCCGGCCATATGATGTATATGGGATAGTATTTGAGTTAATTTTTATGTATTGGGTATAAAAGTGGGTATTTGTTGAAGCGTAGAAAAGTTTTGGTGGTTCTAGGTATGCCTAAACGTAATTTATCGCGAAACGTAAACGTTTTACGTAACCGATAAAAATAAAATATAATAAGTAAATTATTACTTTAGTAATAATAATATAATGATGGATTGACGTAAACTTTAATTTGTTTGGTGTCCATTTACGTTGATTGTTGATTTTTTGTTTACGCGATTTAAGGTATCGATTAAAATTAAAAGCGAACGCGTACGAGAAAAAAAAGAAATCATGAATTTAAATAGCATCGTAAATGACCTGAAAGTACGGAATGTTACAGAGGCTCTTAAAGGCGGGCCTATTCGCCCTCGATGGATGTATCCATATGAAAGATTCATGAAGAAGCTAAAAAATTATGTACGAAATAAAGCTAAGCCGGAAGGTTCGATTGCGGAGGGTTAGACTTTCAGTTCTCATTATTTTCGGGTTGTTACCACGAAATTTAATCGTCCTGACCGTAATGTGGATTGCCCTCCTCCAACGTGTCAGTTTCAAGTGTTCAGATCAGTATGTAAATCGATTGGTTTACGGTCGTTTATTCGTATTGATCACCAAGAATGTAGAAAGTGATATGGTATGTACTTCACAACAGTCCTGAAATCGACATGTACCGGGTCAAGTTCAAGAGGTACGCGTTTTTATTTTGAAACTTCTTTTTCTTAACTTATCTTTTCGACGACTTATTCTAATACCATGAACATTTTTTAGTCAATTTCCTAACAAAGACATCAAAGAAGAATTATTTTGTGTATTTAACTGTAAAAATAATGATATTATATTTTGTGTTCTCTATCTAATCCTATCTTTTTCATAGATCCATCAACGTCACGTATACAAAGACCCAGGTGTTAGCGCAAGCAGCGAGTTATTCATTTTGGCTTGTGGATCAACACCGACTCCAATCTCAGTCAACTCTTGCGTAGTCAACAGTGTGAGGTTTGTCGTGCACAGCCGTGATGAATGTCGCACAACTCAAAATAGCGGCATTTGTTAGCCTGGTGAGGATGGAGAAATGTATTATGGTCAGCTTGACGAAATCCTTGAGTTTTCGTATATGTTGTTCAAAATTGTGTTGTTCCGAGTTAAGTGGTTCGACACTAGCAACAAAGGACGAGTCAAACATTTAGTCATTAGAAACAACATAACATAAATCTTGGCAAATGGTGAGTCGTTTAAAAACGATCAATACATTCTCACAATACAAGTCAAACAATGCTTCTACCTTGAAGATATGGCCAAACGACAACTCGGTTGGAAGGTCGTCGAACATGTAAATCATAAAAAGTTTTCGAACGGGGGTGTCATTGTGGTAGAGGATGACCCTGATATTATACATGTCGACAACTCATCTGATCTCGCACTTACTACTAGTTTGAATGACTTGGAAATTACGGCTTTGCATATAGATGGTCAATCAATCGATGTTGATGCACCACCAGATATCATTGTTGTTGATGAAGATGATGATATTATTGATGATGAAGATGTCCTTCTACATGATTTAGTAGATTCTGATGATAAAGATTTTGTCAATGTTGATGATGGTGATGGTGTAGGTGTTGTTTATTCTAGTGAAGAAGAAGATTGATCTTTAGTTGTAACTTGTAAAAGACACTTATTTGAATGAATGAATGAAATTGTTGTGGATTGTTTAAATGTGTATATTTATTTGGATGTGTGCATGCTTTTGTTATTTTGTTCATTAATTTCTACATTTTATTCTAATTGTACTTGTATAGATGTCAGCAGATGTAGCAAGGGGTCACGGCGGTAACGGTGGCAGTGTTGATCGTCCCCCTCTACATCAGTTAGCCAACGGTTGCCGAGGTAGTGGTAAGAATTTTTGGATTATTGTAATATAAGAATAAACTTGATATATTGAATTTGCTTGCCTTGAATTTTTATGTCGTTATCACTCACTTGATTTTGTAGGCAAGGGAACTCGAAAACCCAATTTGGGAGGCAGGAAATCCGGCAGGATGCATACCCGCAAGGAAACCAGGAACCTCAGGTTAAGGAAGATCACGAATGAATTAGGCCTGCAGCCGATCCGGTTTGAGTAGAAAGATAATGGCATGATGTTGCCTCTCGGTGACCACTCGGCTCATTGGGCTAACCTCCTCGGGGAGATCATGAGGGAGTTCCTGATGCACTTTGGTTCTTGGAGCAGCATCCCGACGGAGCAGAAGGCGAGGGTCCTCGGAAAGATTGGGGTGTGAGTTATTTCATTATCCTTTTATGTTTATTTTATTATCGTGTTACATTTATTTAATTGTGTGCATTTATCTAAATTCATTTATTTATTTATATCATATAAATAAATAAACGAATTTAGATAAATATACACAATTAAATAAATGTAACACGATAATAAAATAAACATAAAAGGATAATGAAATAACTGACCCCAATCTTTCCGAGGACCCCCGCCTTCCGCTCCGGCGGGATGCTGCGCCAAGAACCAAAGTGCATCGATCAACATCTTGCCAAGATCTACATGGACAACAAGTCATCGTTAAAGAGGGGTTATTGGGCTAAGAACCCCAATGACGAGACTTACGACGTGGAAGCTATCAGATCCCGACGTCCCGCAAACATCTATGCGGAAGATTGGGATGAGCAGATCTGGTTTTGGTCTGATCCCAAGAACATGGCCCGGTGTGCTTAAAATGCTCGAACCCGGGCAAAGAGCATGGTCGTATGTCGGTAGGGATCCTGGACACTTGCTGCCCTCCGAGATAAGCAGGTAATAAACATTATAATTATTTTACATATATATATAGCTCATTATACGCTTTGGTGTGTTATGATTTTTCGTTTTTAATTTGTTTCATCGTATATACTTGTGTATGTACAGATGCAGAGCTCTGTGACTCAAGAGTACCAGTCCCTAATCTAGACCTTCTTCGATACACATACTGTTGGCGGCGTATTCTTACGGGACGAGGATTGACGTCTATATGTAAGTATTGTTTCAAAACATGCATTTTAATGATTTCTCAAGAAATAATGTAGTAAACCGACTAACATATTAACTATCTTGTGTTTTTGTCACTACGTAGGAGGAGATGCTGAGGCTACAAGGTCTAGGAACCTACACCGATGATCAGATCATGGCCATGGTTCGCGGGGGCAAGCAGCGCGGGCACATTCCCAGTGTTGGTAGGGTTTTGGTGGGAAGGGGCAAGGACGTCATCGATGTCCCCGTGCCTCGATGAAATCACACTTCCGATGTCAATGAGCTCAAAAAAAGCAACAAGCAGCTCCAGAAGCAGATTGACATGATCACGAAGACCATGAGTAGTGACGACATCATTTACGCAGCTTCAGTCACAGCATGAGAGTAGGAGTGGCAGTGGGTGTTGCGCAGCCGTGGATGATGAGTCATGCAATGATGAGGACGCCGACGAGGATGAGGAGGATACGGATAGTTAGGAGATGCTATATATGGGTAAGTATATGTTATTTTGTTTCTTTAAGTATATATTGGCGACCCTTATGTAAACATTTGTATCCCCGTACATTTAGAACATGTTATCTAGGTGAATATTGACTTGTATCTTGCAGATAATGCATGTTTTGTGGCTAGGAAGCCTGTTTGTTTGACTATAACATGTTTATTCGGATTTTGGACATATTTAGTTTAGTTATATCAAATGCGTTGATCTGTGATATTGTTTTGTGTTTTGGTACAAGTTGTAATGTATTTGGGTAGTTTATATATTGCTAGATACAGGTTTGATTATTGGTAGGTTTTTTCCAGAAAAATTCTAAAAAAAACATGGAAATCAGCTGCTATTCAGGCTGCATAAAAAAACTGCAGACTATTCCCCGGTGACATGTCGCCGGGGATAGTTGAGAAATAAGCCGACAAAATTAACATGCCACGTTGACTAGTCAAGATTATAGAAACTATTCCCCGGTGACATGTCGCCAGGGATAGTTAGACTCAAATGACAAAAGCCACTTGGTTGTTGACTAGTCAAACAATATAGGCACGTTTCCCCGGCGACATGTCGCCAGGGATAGTGACAAATTATTAAACTAATTAAGCAAGCTCCTTAATTAGTTAGTTAATTACCTTACTATCCCTGGTGACATGTCGCCGGGGAAAGGTGTCCACCATGGCACTAAATTGGTTGACTAAAAATTAGGTGGGCCCCTTGATGTCGCCGGGGAAAATTGTCAGAGAATGAATCCCCTTCCAGCTTTCCCCGACATCTTTTCCCCGACGACATGTCGCCGAGGAATACTATCCCCGGGGAAAACAGGTTTATGTCCTCGGCGATAGTGGTAAATGTTGTAGTGATCAAGAAGTAACTGCTATGTTGCCATGTTGGCAATCAGAGTGGAAATCAAAATCAACATAATAGAAAAAGAAATCGATAATGTCAAAATCTACAAAAAGTTGTGCAAACAACAATGCAATTCACAACATAAAATCAAAGGGTTCAATTAGGGTTTTGTTGCGGATACATTATTAAACAAATCAATATCTATAATTCAATCAAATACTAACTTGTATATAAAGACCACAACATGTAGTATTGCTAGAAAAAAAATCAAATCCAGCAATTATTTTTAGGAATTTCCACAATTAGCCACAAATTTGTTATGATATATGTGCACCTACTTCTAATCATTTCTTAAAATGACAAGTTTAAGTCCAATTCTATATGTGATGACGTATAGTCCAGAATGGGCCGGACCCAATAGGCCAGACTCGATAAAAGGGTGGCCCACATCCTATGTAACCCTAATCCATACACTATATATACAGGGATAGGATCATCCTACCTCCAAAGGTTATTCTCTATCACCTCTTTACTATATGCTTATACTATTCTGACTTGACCGTCGGAGGGTGGATCCCGGGGCTCCGGCCTCGGGTCCCCTTCTAACCGGTTCTTCTTTGTGTGTAGCACTATTCATGGCTCGGGAAGACGACGAATGACACCAGGAGAGTCGTCAAGACCAGCCCAACCAAATTATGCTTCAACAAGTTGGCACCATCCATGGGACAACGAATAAACTATGTTTCATGTTCTCATGAAAAGCAAAAATCAGTTTCAAAAGTCGGTAACTCTTAAACCTTCGTATTTTTATTTTTCGCTCCCGCTATTATGCATTCTGTCATATGTAAAAACTTGATTTGCTAAATCAACGCACACCATGTAACTTTACTATGACCTATAGACTACACAGTCGGTAAACGAATAGCTTTGTCAACGAACAACTACAACAGTTGCTAAATGTAACTTGATTTGCTAAATCTTCGTATCAAAAGTTATAGTTGGTAAAGATTTCATGCACATCTACTATGACCTCATAAACTACATTTTGTAAAAATTTCATGCAAAAGTAGCAACAATATACACGGTACTAAATGTAGTAAAGATTTCATGTGAATATTTACTTCCATACTTATGTGAATATTTACTTATGTCAATATTTGCTTCTGCATGCATTCTGCCATACTTATGAGAATATTTACTTCCGTGGTTCCTCGAATAGTATTATTCGAATATTTACTTCCACAAAGGTTTTATTTAAATATCCACATCATTCGTCTTGCGGATATGTGACTATCATATTTAGTGTCTTATTATATTTAGTTCCAAAATATGACGTATATATACTTTAAGTTTAAAATGATTTAGCAAATATTGTTTTGCATATTTATCCCTTGTTTGAAAAGATTACGTGATCGATATGGGGGTGAGGATATTTATCTCTTATTTGCATATTTATCCCTTATTTGCGTATTTATCTATGCACGTCCGGACATATTTTCCTTTTTGGTATCCGCGGTCATAGGCTCCGTCCTTCCATGACGCTCCTTACGTCCGGACATATTTTCCTTCTTAGTGTCCGCGGTCATAGGCCCCGTCCTTCCGCGATACTCCGTACGTCCGGACATATTTTCCTTTTTGGTATAGGAGGTCACAAGCTCCCGGACTAAAACTTGCAAGGCAAGAGAGCCGCTATCACGTATTTCCAATCCGTTCTTTGGATAGGGACGCCATGAGAGCCGCAGAACCGCTATCTGCAATTTGCCATTTTATAGGCTCCGGCCCCTAACGTAATGAACCTCCGTCCGAGCCGCACCTTTCGAAATCTACCGATTTATTTTGTGCTTGTGCTTGGTCCGTGCCGCTGTTGTTTCTCATTGTTGGTTGAACATGAATGAGAAGACAAATATTAAACCAATAATATCACATTCATAGATATAGATATGCACATTGCGTGAAGGTTTTATTCGCATGGTAAATATCACGTGGAAGTTTAATCTAGCCTGACACACTTTGTAACTATATTACGCATATATGCAAAGATGTGCACGCCACATATTTACTTATAAATGTTTACAAATATTTTATGATTTATGACATGAACATACAAAATCTTTATACTGCACCATCTTGCGCGTACACTATATTTCTGGTCCGTTCCGGCCTCTTTATAAAATGTCGCGGCCCGGCCTCCTTATAGCATGTCGCGGCCCGACCTTCTTATTTTTGGTCCGTTCCGTCCTCCAAAAAACATGTCGCGGTGCAACTGGAGCTGAGTGTTGTGTGGTGATCGTGGACGTGGACGAAGAGTGGTCTGTATTGACCTTATTTGATATTCATTTGAAAATAAAACGAATATTGTTTCAAAATGAAACAATACAATTTTTTGATTAAGCCATGACTTTGTAAACGTCGCATACAAAGATATGTCGTATAAAATGATTTAGCAAATATTATTTTGCATATTTATCCCGACCTAACTTCTGTATCAAGAAGTTATCTATGCTTCTGTCCAGTCATATTTTCCTTTTTGGTGTCCGCGGTCATAGGCCCCATCCTTCCGCGATACTCTATACGTCCGGACATAATTTTCTTTTTGGTATTCGCGGTCATAGACTCCGTCCTTCTGTGATGCTCTGCACGTCAAACCTTGGGTGGTCAGTTTTACGGATACATAATGATACACGGACAAACTAATTCATAAGCGGCCAGCATCATGAGCCGTGCAACACCTGCCCGCATGGCACATCCTACGAGCTCCGGTTCCCAACAAAGCGGATATCCGCTCTTTCGTCCTTGTAGCAATACCGTTGCGGTTGTTTAACAATCTGCCAATATTTTTAAAATCAACGTATGCTCACCGGTCAACGGAAGTTTCAAGATTTTGCAAACACAATCCATAAACTTGCATTACTTCTTGGCATAAACTATAAAGCTAAAACCATGCAGAACCCTATGGTTTTTAAGACATGTTCGTATATGTAACTTCTGATATTACATTAATTTTACTAATAAGTCAAGTCACGTGTGAGTAAATCTACTTACATAACAAATAAAGAAAAATGTCTCTGTGCATACCACAATCTTAGTCCGTTTATCGAATGATATTTTAAATTCTTATTTCATTTTTGGAATGGACATATAAAACTTGATCAAATGTAACTTTGGCTACGGCTAATTTAATTTTACGAGTATGTAAAATACATACATGCAAGTTTAATTCATAATGAGAAGCACCATGTGCGCTGCGGAACCACTGTTAGCATGCACAGTTTCTAGGCTCCGGTCTCCAGCTCAGCGGACCTCCGTCTGCTCTCAAATCGCTGATTTATTTCGTCATTACACATGACCATTCCTCTGTCATTTTCATGGATCATTAAGAATAAAGCGACTAGTATACTAGATTATAATCAAACATGCATTTGTGGATATATGCAATCCACGTGTGTCTATATGTAATTAGCAATTGCGGAGATGTGAAGACGTCGGGCAAGGCTTATTTACATAAACACGCAAAATTTGTTGTACACCATCTTTTATATAGACGTATGACTATTATTAGTTAAATCATATCACTTTTAATCCGCTACATTCCTGTTGATGTACGGAATTAGATTCCCGAAGTCAGGACATAATAAATAAACAAACACCTTGTGTTTTATATCCATACGCACCATACATTTGTTAATAAATGAAGTGGTATTAATTAACATCCTTGTATGAATTCAATACTACGTACTAATTAGTAGTACTAAACAATACCACGGTTAATCATATCACATATGGTGGAGCCACCTTTCTAGTAAGCTTCGTGTTACGCGGGCTACGGCCTGTTGGGGTAAGTGCTAAAATTATTCATGATTTTTGGATACTTGAGTATGTTAGTTTAATGCTACTAATTAATAGAGTATAGCATCATTAAACTTGGGGGGCTATACTGGTATAATGATACCATTGACATTATCTTATTTGATGATGATGATGGTTCGGCATTTATTTTGATCTATGTGAAATGCTACTTTATTCTGTTTAAAGTGTAAATGTTTTTTATTAAGTAACGAGCTGAGTAATCCTATAATTATCTCTGTGCATGTCACACAAATATCTCCGGATATAGAAAGTACGTAAGAGGCATTGCAAGTCCGGTACTAAGTCGAATGTAATATTCGCATCACCCGTCACGGAAGTACATCCTCCGTCGGCCGTAAGTCGAATGCCATATTCACATCAGGATGGGTAACCTAATAATTAACCCAGCAACGGAAGTACGTCATTCGCCGACCGTAAGACGAATGCCATATTCACATCAGGATGGGTAACCTAACAATTAACCCAGCCGCAGAAATACATTTTCCGCTGGCCTTAAGACGAATGCAATATTCGCACTATTGTTCGCGCCATAGGCGATTATAAGGGGTATAAGTTTACCCATTTCATCATGCAATATGTGGGATCCACCTTCATCACTATAAATCATTCTCATCATCCACTCGTTAGAGATGAACTAGAATGATACCATGCCAATGCTAGTGTTACCCCGGCTACAGAAAACATATTCTTTTTACGGGGTCTTTATCGTCCAAACACGGGAAACCAAGCATCCGAGCACAAATAGTGGCGTATGGTTCAAAAGGAAGATACCTCTAGACAAATCATAAGTCTAGCATAACATGATCAAGAACCATATCATACTAGACTGGGGGACATGATGACGTATAGTCCGGAATGGGCCGGACCCAATGGGCCGGACCCGATAAAAGGGTGGCCCACATCCTACGTAACCTTAATTCATACACTATATATACAGGGATAGGATCATCCTACCTCCGAAGGTTATTCTCTACCACCTCTTTACTATATGCTTATACAATTCTGACTTGACCATCGGAGGGTGAATCCTGGGTCTCCGGCCTCGGGTCCCCTTCTAACCGGTTCTTCTTTGTGTGTAGCACTATTCAAGGCTCGGGAAGACGACGAACGACACCAGGAGAGTCGTCAAGACCAGCCCAACCAAAATATGCTTCAACAATATGCATACAAGTTTTTATATGAGCATAAGATATATTAAAACAGGTTTATGATGCACACTTGATAAATTGTTAAATTGATATACTTAGTAAAAATGGTGACCGCGTGGTTAGAAAATAAATGGGGTCATTTTAAGACCAAGTAAGCACGTCCATAAAAATGCAAAAGATAGATTAAACTTCGTGAGGTAACATACCGTTAGAGTCAACAATATCGACATTGTGATTCTCCTTCTCATATTCGGGAATAGAATAAACATCCATTTTTCCAATTGGTTTGATTCTTCCAATAAAAAAATTATTTAGGAAATACTTACTGTATCAAAGAAATTAGTAACAAAATAAATTATTGATAACCTAGACACCAAAATTGTATATACTGGTTAAACTATTCAACATATGTTATAATTATTATTACCGGTTTAGATCACCTTGATTGAGTGCATGTCTTTTGGGTGCCGACTTGCTTTCCCCATGGACCTAATTAACCTTTTGCGAAAGCGAAATTGAACCTATCTTCTTTACACTTTCACGATAGAAGAGTGATGACAATAGGGAAAGCCCCCAATAGTGGTGAATATGCTTGTTAAATAAGCTTTGTTCATGTACTTAGTCGTTTTAAACGGATAATTTAAAGCACATCCTAAACTTCCTATAGGAGAACTATTAAATAGATCTCAAAAGAAAACAAGCTTGGTTTATAGTTATGAACCTCCTAGATGACGAGAAAGAAATTGATGCTACATACCTTAATATGATAGATTATACATAGAATCGTGATGGGTGTTAGACACATCGAACCGCAATAATCTTCTAAGAAAAAGTTGATCATGAAGTAAGCTAGTGTTTAGATGGCAATCAAAGTGGAAATCAAAATCAACATAGAAGAAGAAATCGATATAATGTAATAATTTGCTTTTAGAAACACGTAAACAACAAGGTAATTCACAAAAAAAAAAATCAAACAGTTCAATTAGGGTTTTGTTGCGGATCATGGACTAAAGACAAGAACATGCATCATTATATGTCCTAGCTAATTATGTATAAAAAACTCTCAAGACTATAAACCTCCTAGATGACGAGTAAGAATAAAATCTTCGATGCTACATACCTAATAGAATCGTTAGAGACAATGAGAAACAAAAAACGATGTGATCGTTACTTACTGTTATTCGTTTTGTGGTTGGGGATTTATGGGCTATTTGACTTTGGATAAAAGCTTAATTATAGGGCAAAAATGTTGGTCTTGTGAATTGTAATAACTTAAATTCATGGCTTATCTTATTTGAATATGGAAATTAACGCGTGTAACGGTGGCGGCGTTGTTTAGTTTTGATAATATCCGGTTACATGAATTTGTGTGTGTGTTTTTAGGTGATGATAGAATCGTGTATAGTTTTGAAGAATCTAAGGAGTATTTAATATGTTGCAACATATTATATTAATTTTACTTAGTACATAAAAATACCAATCTCAGAATGTTGGTGGATCGGTTTGCTTACGGCTTACCAATTCAGTTTTTACAATGAGGGTCTTTAAGTAGCCTCTTACAGGGGAGAGTATTTTTAATGAGTCTCTCGATTAAGAGAGAGTAAGGGTTTTGGGTCTACAATCTTTCCCACTAAGAGAAAAAGTAAACAAGCCGAACTACATTATGGGTCAATGGTTAATGTATTTTGTTCGTTTTTTGCTGATATAGTCACAGCAACTGTTTGGTTTATGATAACCATGGTCGTTGATGCAATTCTATAAAAGTGTGTTACAAATAAACTACCAATTGAATTAGCATAAGTAATTTAGGCATTGATGTTGAATATTAATCACGGTGCCGTTATTTAATAAAAAGAAACTTTGTTTACATGTCAAAAATGCAACCTGTTAATAAAATACTCTCTACTTTTCGAAAGTTAAATATTTATATGTTAGTCAAATGAATAATATAACATTATATTTGGTGCATTTTGGCTATTACTATTCATTACACTAAATAATGGCAATGTTTTGTGCTAACTTGGATATGGTTTTGGCACTCTTGTGCTATTTTAGTGCTGATATGTTGGACCAACGGTGCACTTTAGTTTATATATAAACATTAAAACTTTTTTATAGTATAAATATACAACTTTTTAGGCTAGAATTTTTTTTTACTGCTAAAAATCTATATAATTAAATTGAAAAAAAAAATGTAATTCGTTTATTCATTTTGGTTTTCGATTTTATCCAGAAAAAATTAATCGAAACCCTTATTTACTGGGCCGCTCATATTAATATGTCACTTGATAGTCACAAGCCTATTTTACTTTTTAATTTAATATTATATTTCTTTTGCTACAAGCAAAAAAGATAAAAATTAAGAAAGCAGTTGTATTTGGGGTATGTGTTGGACCAACATTTCATTATTTTGATATTTATTGGAAAGCCATTTTGTTGGATAATGGACATAATTCTTTCTGTAGTACTATAAATAAATGGGTAAAAATGAAAAAGGAAGAGTAGATAAAAATATTAGAAACAAAAATACAAAGAATTCTCTGTTTCACGTCACTCACTTATCTCAACTAATTGATGTTTCAACCACATACGATCCATCCACAACCACTGGCCTAAACTCGACGCCTTCAACAATGATCCCTTTAAGGCTCCCATCCTCGACTTCCCATATTATTACCTGCAGATGTTCACTAAGTTTTTCCAAGTGATGTTTTAACAGTGGTTTAGTCAACCTCGCCTCCAACCAACCATCATCCCTTTTTTCCACCCAACTCGTTTCTGAGTCCATGTAATTATGCATTGACGTCCCAGGTCCTCCGTCAATACTTTTTGATGGTCCACATTCCTCCTTTGGCTTTTTTAGTGTTATTGTTATAGTAGTAAAAGCATTGCCACCCAACTTGTAGTTTGCTTCAAAAATAGATCCATCATTCGACAAAATGTAGCCGTCTTCTAATTTGAACACAAGATACCATGCATAGTTATAGTGATCAGGTGAAAACATGTATGACTCAAGTTTACATGTGAATTTATGTGAACGATCAGTTCCAAATTTTTTCACCTCTTTGAACCTGTTGGCATATATATATATAATACGAACCTTGATTAGCTGACATTCTTGGAGCTAATAATGAAATTGTCTTACAGTATATATATATGATACGAACCTTGATTCAGGTAGAGATAGAGTTTTTAGTAAATAGTAATTAGGGTCCTTGAGTAAGACACGTTTAGAGGGTAGTAGGGAACAAATCCCGCGGGTCGATTTGCATGTTGAAAACCACTGTTAACCAGATAATAAAATCAAAATATTAACTAGAAATGCAATTAAAGTACAAAGTATTTCATTCTGCTTTTGTCATGAAATTTATCCAATGCGAATATATATCTCTTGATAAACGTTCAGATGAAGAAGATGTAAAGAATTACCGGTTGACCATAGAATTTCTTAGCAAGGAAACCGTGACAAAAGAGGAGGTAGAGCTCCTTTTTGGTGGAGTAGTTCAAAGGAATGTCTGACATTTCTATATAACGTTGATACGCATCTGGCAACTTTTTCTCCCAATATTCATCTTCATCATCATCTATACCCTCTTCGTTCTTTTTAGGTAGAAAGCAAAGTAGATTATGATTATGATTATGCTCTAAAAACTTAAAACACACACACATTTTAGACTTGCAAATAATGTTACAGTATCAATGTGCTGCATCCTTAAGTTAAAAAGTGAAAAATAGATTATGATTATGATCCACAAATAAAAAAATCTCACCATCTTTTCTAACATCAACACTTATTATGGCTACACGACACTCGAAAAAATCTTACCTGATGCTTCCTTTTCACTTCCAACTCATGTGCCACATATGAAGAATACAAGTTTAAATCTTAATGTATGTAATCCACTTGTATTAATAAATAAATCAGGTATAAATCTTACCTGGATACTTAGCGTTTCTTGAAGCTCTTCCGTGACAATATCCATGGCAGGTCGTTGGTCTTGATCATAGTGCAAATCAATATCTACCACATATGGTCTATCCACAACCACTGGCCTAAATTCGACGCCTTCAACAATGATCCCATTAACGCTCCGACACTCGATTAATTCTATCTTCAGTTCCTCACAATTTTCCAAGTGATGCTTATACAATGGTTTGGTCAACCTGGCCTCCAACCAACCATCATCCCTTTTTTCCACCCAACTTCTTTCCAACCAACCATCAAAAAGTATTGACATCCTGTCACTAGTTTTCGATGATCCAGTTTCCTCCTGTGGCTTTAGTATTGGTATACGAATTTCATTATCGCCCAAGAAGTACACTGCGTTAAAAATAGGCCCATCATTTGGCAGCACGTGGCGGTCGTCTAATTTGAACACAAGATAGCATGCATAGTCACAGTGGTCAGGTGAAAACATGAATGACTCAAGTCTATATGTTAATTCATAACACCTATCAGATCCAAGTTTTTTCACCTCTTTGAACCTGTTGATATATATATATATATGTATGTATATAGATTAATTATCTGAAATTCTTGGAGCTAATAATGAAATTGTCTTACAGTATATATGATATATACAAACCTTGATTCAGGTAGAGATAGAGTTTCCAGATACTTGTAACTCCCGTGCTTGTCGGATATGGCATGTGTAGCAGGTAGTATGGAACAAATCCCACGGGTCGATTTGCACGTTGAAAACCACTGTTAACCGCATAATAAAATCAAAATTTTAACTAGAAACACAATTAAAGTATCAAGAATTTCATTCTTCTTTTGTCATGGAATTTATCCAATACAAATATATCAATCTCTTGATAATCCTTTAGAACCAGATGAAGAAGATGTAAAGAATTACCACTTGACCATTGTTAGCAAGAAAACCGCGACAAAAGAGGAGGTAGAGCTCCTTTTTGGTGGTGTAGTTCAACGGAATGTCTGACATTTCTATAAGATGTGGATAGTCATGTGGCAATCTCTTCTCCCAATTTTCATCTATATCCTCTTCATTCTTTTCCAACTCATGTGCCAGTGCCACCTATAAAACATACAAGTTTAAATGTTGATGGATGTACTCCACTTGCATTAATAAATTAAATCACGTATATCTTACATGGACATTTAGCGCTTTTTCAAGCTCTTTGGCGACAATATCCATGGTAGGTCGTTGTTCTCGATCATCGTGCAAACATCTGTGTGCAATTTCTGAGAATTTGGTCATGGAGTATGAGCCCATATGTTCCCTTAAACTAGGATCAATAATCTGGACCAAGTTGCCATTGTTATAGTATTCTTTGACTGATTTCCCAGAGAGAATGAACCCATTATCAGGTTCAATGATGCACAACCTTCCACACAAAACTTCAAACAACACAATGCCAAAAGAATAGACGTCAGATTTTTTGGTTACCACTCCTGAAGTGTAGTATTCTGGTTCACAGTACCCGTGTGTCCCGCATCCATTTGAAACAATGAGACTCATACCAAAACCAGTTACACTTAACTTGGACAATCCAAGGTCAGATATTTTAGCAGCCCAGTTCTCATCTATCAAAATGTTTGAACTTTTTATATCCCGGTGGATAATCGTCTGATGCCCTCCAATATGGTTATGGAGATGATTCAAACCACGAGCTGCATCCGCACAAATTTTGAGTCTTTGTAACCACGTAAGTGTAGTAGAACTCTCATCACGATTACGCCGCCTTATATATCTATCCAGACTTCCACGCACTGCATATTCGTAGACAATAATCTTCTCCTTTCCGTCGTCACAATAACCGAGAAGAGATGTAAGGTTTGGATGTTCTTGGCCAGAGAGCAATTGAATCTCTGTCAAAAACTCCTTTAAGCCTTGTCCGAACTGCTCATTCAACCTCTTTACGGCAACCGTGGTATCTTTTCCATTGATTGAGAGTACACCTTTGTACACCCAACCATATCCACCTCTTCCAATACAAGTTTTGAACTTTTCGGTGGCTACGTCTATCTTCTCAAATGGTATTTTGAGACCTTCCCAATTTTTCATTATTGACATTGTTCAAATAATGTTAAATGTTTTTTTTATCTTTGAGAAGTATAATATGAGCTTGCCATGATATCTAAATGCTTTTTTATCTTTAAAAGGTGACGGGGAACACTTTTTTCTTAGTGGGAAATAAGAAAATCTGACACCTTCTTTTTCTTTTGAGACAGTGGTTTTATTTTTCTTAGTGGGAAACACCTTTTCCTTAGTGGAAAAACCTCATTTTTTTCATCGTATCAGTTTACTAGCCGGTTTATCGAATCGGTTAAATCTTCGAGTCAAAGCGTTATATATATATATATATATATATATATATATATATATATATATATATTTCATATATATATATATATATATATATATTTCATATATGTATTATGTTTAACAAGGCTATTTTTAAATTATATTTAATGTTGTGTTTATAGCTCATGGTGATTAGGTAAGAAAAATGTAGTGGTAAGAATCACCGGCAAAAGCCTAAATATTTGTTAAATGGTATTGCAAATTGTGTGGGTTTCATTAAGTAAATGTGTTAATAGTGTAGCTTTCATTTTGTGTTCTTATTTTTTTTCTTTCTTTTCGACGGCATTTTATGTAATAATGTAGTTTTCAATAATGCAATTATTTTCATAAAGCAAGTAATAATGCAATTATTATCATAAAGCAATTATTAAAGTTGCTTTTTTTTAGATTTGGTCCAATAATGCAATATTATCATAAAGCAAGTATTAAAGTTAAAAAATGTTTCACTATGCTTTCTAAATAAAAATATTATCATGAGCATAGTTTTAAAAAGCGCGCTTGAAAGCACGTCTAGGCTCTAAAGCTCAAGCTTTATGGATTTTTTTAGATCGAGGTTTCGCACATGCACAAGGCTCACAAAAAGCGCAGAGCCTTGAGCTTAGGTGCGCATAGGAAAGATGACGGATTTTGAAACTTGTTTCAAATTTAACATTTATTGCCCTTATATGTTAATAATAGATTACTAAGAAACAACCTAAAACTAAATAAATCAATCAATTTGAGTGTCTGGTCATTCAATTCAAGTGTCTGCACATACAGACTCCTCCATCTATTTTACACATGAGATAACGTAATCTCGTCATGCCATGAATATGATACCTTGCTTGATATTTTTTGTTTAACTATTCAATTTTTTTAGATATATTAATTATTTTAGTGTTATTTAAGTATCATTAATCTATAAATTTTCGCCTAAACTATTATAATTTACTTCAGTTTAATGCGACTCATATTCATGAGGCCCGCGCCTTGATCTGCACTTCGCCTCAAGCCTCCATATGCCCTTTACGCCTTAATGCGCCTTGAGCCTTTCAAAACACTGAATATAAATATAGCCGCTTTGCGCCTAGTTGCAGCCTTGAGCCGTATTCAAAAGCACTGATCAGAGTACACATTTATGGCAATACTCATTTAGATAATGTACTTATCAAAAAAAACCATAAAGAAAAAGGGCATGAACAATAAAATGCTGAGTATATGAAAAGTAAGTGTAACTCAAACAAACAGCCGAAAAAGTCAAAGGTCACAGTGTCACCTATTCTTAGGTTTACAAAGAAACAGCTAATGATACTCAAATATAAACAGAATGAATGTTGGATTATTGGGGGGGGGGGGGTGGGGGGGGGGGGGGGGGGGGGGGGGGGGGGGGGGGGGGGGGGAGGGGGGGGGGGGGGAAGACAAAATCATAAAAACAAGGACACAAAGGTAAAAGGCTTAAAAAAAATAGCTCGAAGACAATGAACGCCATATTTTGACATAAAATAAGTAGTGATCCAAGATACATATAAAAATTTAAAGGGCCGACACCATTAAGGGCCACCCTGCACAATACAATATTTGACTACAAACACTCCCAAGACACAACATTATTCAATGATGACCTTTTTAATTAATTATTCGCCACTAATTGAATTCAAAACTACTTTCTCAGCAATAATGTGTTAACAAGATACGATGGTATCCAACACTCATTATTCTCTTATTATTATAAGTACACAAGCTTCCAAGATACCATTATTTCGTAATTATTATAATGACTATTGTATAAATTTTGTATCCAACACTCATTACTCTCTCTCTCTCTTTCTCTCTCTCTCTCTATATATATATATATATATAAGACTTTATTTTCAGCACCATTTTAAGTGCGAGAACCTCTTTTAAAATCAAGAAAATACATGCACACTGTCAATAATTGTAAAAATCCACCCATGTTCTTCTGTATAATCATTAACTCTTCCTCTTCTTTCACAAAAACCTTACACTCGGCCGCAATACTGCCATTGCACACCTTATAAGAACATACATGCATACCTTCAAAGAAAAAATTTGTATTTCCAATTTCTCATCAAATTATTTAGAACAAATATGTTTTTTTTAAACATATTTGTCATTTTTAGAACATATGTGCAGAAATACAATTATTGAAAGCGTGCATGTATGTTTTTGAAAGTTCTCGCAGTTTTTGGACTTAAAATGGTGCTGAAAATAAAGTCTCACTATATATAT
>BQNB010009360.1:0-38268 GCA_026074375.1 Tanacetum coccineum | reverse complement strand
CTTGTATTTGTTCCATGTGCCAAACTTTAGCTTTATACTTTTGAGCTTTTTTTCTCTTTTTTTTACCCGGCTGGCATAGAACTTCTTTAAACTTCTTTATTCGAGCTTTTCTCTTGATATTGATATTTCATGGATTCTTCAAGGGAACAGTACTAAAGTTGGGTGCAACATATAGATGAATTTCTTAGAGGTCTTATCACAAGACTTGTCTAGAATTAATCGCGGTCAATGTAAATGATGATCAAGCACAAGTTCTAGAGCAGACTAAATTACTGGCTCACTCATATAATTTTCAACCAATACCACTGTTCCAGAAAAAGCAACAAAGACCATATGTACACATCCATAACGACGGAATAGACACATATGACTGAATTCAAACCCTAACTCGAATAGGCTAAAGGTATCAATTATCTTAGGTACAAAAGTGGGTACCCGATTTTTATAAGGCTTAAATTCTCACAGTTTTAGTAGGTTGAATTTGTGCTAGCTATAATGTCAATCCAGTTGGATTTGCCTTAAATTTTAAAATTTTCCAAAGAATATCAGTTAAAAATGTCAGGGCAAACATGGAGGGATATGATTATATTTTCTTATTTTGCTCCCATCCACACTTAAGTTGAACATTGTCCTCAATGTGATAAACTGATAAACAAGATAAAATAGGGAAAATTTAAGGAAAAAGTTACTTTTCTTCGTTCTTTCTGATTTAGGCTGAATTACCTGCATAAAAAGTAAATGCATACCATATATATATATATATATATATATATATATATATAAATAATATATAGATAAATAAAGGATATTAATGGAGAGGGAACTCCTCCACACTTAAGTAAAGCACGGGTTGCCTCCCGAGAAGCGCTTAATTTTTAGCAGAGTCATTAGCTAGACTCGTACTTCAGAGTTCATTCTTTGGGAAAGAAGGGAGTGACTGCTTCCCTTGTGTCATTATATTCTTCTTCTTCATGGTATGGCTTAAGTCGGTGACCATTGACAATAAATATCTTTCCATCTTTTCCATATAGTTCTACATATCCAGAGGGATTATGGTCCCAACCATCGAAATCTAAGTTTTGGTTGTTTGAATTTATACTTCGAGTGAAAAAGTAGAACCTTGTTTCCATGTTTGAATTCCTTTCTTATTCTTAGTTTTCTATCATGCCAGATTTTGGTTCTTGCTTTGTATAGACGAGAGTTTTCATAGGCTTGATGTCTAAATTCGTCCAATTCGTGTAACTGAAACATTATTTTTTCACCAGCAGCAATGAGATCAGGGTTGCAATTTTTAAGTGCCCAATATGCACGGTGTTCTATTTCAAATGGCAAGTGAATTTTTTTCCATATATAAGTTTGTAAGGTGTGGTACCAGTAGGTGTTTTGTAGGCAGTGCGAAAAGCCCACAGAGCGTCATCAAGTTTTCTTGACCAAATAGCAGGGTTGTCTTTAACATTTTTTTCAAGAATTCTTTTAAGTGCTCTGTTCGTGTTTTCAACTTAACCAATAGTTTGAGGGTGGTATGATGTAGAAAAACGGTGGTTGACTCCATATCTTTTCATAGTCCTTTCCATTATTTTGTTGCAGAAATGAGTACCTCGGTCACTGATTAAGGCTTTGGGCATTCCGAAACGGCTGAAAAGTTTTTTCAGAAAGGTAATTACTACTCGAGCATCATTAGTTGGTAAGGCTTGAGCTTCGACCCATTTAGATACATAATCAATAGCGACTAATATATATTCA
The DNA here is from genome assembly GCA_026074375.1 of Tanacetum coccineum. NCBI lineage: Eukaryota > Viridiplantae > Streptophyta > Magnoliopsida > Asterales > Asteraceae > Tanacetum > Tanacetum coccineum. The sequence continues at coordinate 36,525 of BQNB010009360.1, read as the reverse complement.
AACTTGTGGGATTTTAGGAATGGTCCCATGAAGTCAATACCCCATATATCAAAAATTTCACAAACTTGAATGTTGTTTAAGGGCATCTCATCACGCTTTGATATGTTTTCGGTCTTTTGGCATTCTTCGCAGAGGCGAACTAGAGTATGAGCTTCTTTTATGATTGTCGGCCAGTAAAATCCTGAGTCTAAGACCCTTTTAGCAGTTATATTTGGTCCATAATGTCCACCAGTGGGTCCGTGGTGACACTGATCTAAAATGGTTCGGGTTTGTGGTCCAGATATACATCGTCTGATCATTCCATCAGGACATACTTTGAAAAGAAATGGTTCTTCCCAAAGTAGTATTTGAGGTCGGAGAAAAATTTCTTCTTTTGTTGATATGTCATCCTTTTTGGTATAATTTCTCCTGCTAAATAGTTTGCAAAGTCTGCAAACCATGGTTCATTTCTGGTGTCAATTATCATGAGGGTTTCTCCAGGAAAGTTATCATCGACTTCACTGTCATCACTTGTTTCATCATTTTTAATTCGAGATAAATGGTCGGCAGTAACATTTTCTGTACCTTTTCTATCTTTGATTTCTATATCGAATTCTTGTAGGAGCAGAATCCATCGAATGAGACGTGGTTTTGCGTCTTGTTTCTTAAATAGGTGTTTAAGGGCTGAATGATCGGTATGGACAATTGTTTTTGATAGAGTAAGATAGGATCTGAATTTATCAAATGCGAAAACTACAACCATAAGTTCTTTTTCGGTTATGGTGTATTTTTGTTGTGCTGGATTGAGAGTTTTGCTTGCAAAATGAATTGGGTGAAAGTTTTTACCATCTTTTTAACCTAGTACGGATCCTACTGCGAAATCACTTGCATCACACATAAGTTCAAATGGAAGGTTCCAGTTCGGGCTTACTATCACAGGAGCACATGTGAGTTTCTCTTTCAATAATTCGAATGCACTTTGACATTCATCGCTGAATTCAAACTGAGTATCTTTTTCGAGCAGCTTAGTTAGAGGTCGGGCAATTTTTGAGAAATCTTTAATGAATCGTCAGTAAAAACCGGCATGTCCAAGGAAGCTTCTAATACCTTTAATATTAGTAGGAGGTGGGAGTTTTGCAATTACATTGATTTTTGCTTTGTCAACTTCAAGTCCTGCACTAGACACCTTGTGTCAAAGCACAATTCCTTCTCTAACCATAAAGCGACATTTTTCCTAATTAAGGACAAGATGAGCATCTTTGCAACATTGGAGCATTCTATCGAGGTTGTTTAGACATTTGTCGAAAGAGTTTCCAAAGACTAAGAAATCATCTATGAATACTTCGACTGATTCTTCGATCATGTCATGAAAGATTGCCAGCATGCATCTTTGAAAAATGGCTGGAGCATTGCATAATCAAAAAGGCATTCTTCTGTAAGCGTATGTTCCGAAAGGACGGGTGAATGTTGTTTTTTCTTGGTCCATAGGATCTATCGGAATTTGAAAATATCCAGAAAAACCATCGAGGAAACAGAAGTATTTATTTCCTGTGATTCTTTCCAACATTGGATCCATAAACGGTAAAGGAAAATGATCTTTAGCAGTTGCTTCATTGAGTTTATGATAGTCGATGCAAACTCGCCAACCTGTAACGGTTCTTGTTACGACAAGTTCATCGTTTTCATTAGTGAGTACTGTAATACCTCCTTTTTTTTGGCACACAGTGAATAGGACTCACCCAAGGACCATTGGCAATTGGATAAATAATACCGGTATCTAAGAGTTTCACAATTTCTTTTTAACAACTTCTTGCATGTTTGGATTTAATCTTCTTTGTTTCTGGACAACTGGTTTCTTGTCATCCAAGAGCTGGATCTTGTGTTTACAGAATGATGGACAGATGGCAGGAATGTCTGTCGTCTTCCAAGCAAATGCTTGCTTATGCTTCTTTAGAACAGATATAAGTTTGTTTTTGTTGTTGGCAGAGAGTTGAGATGATATGATCACAGGAAGAAGAGAATGTTCTTCTAAAAATACATATTCCAAGTTATCAGGAAGAGGTTTAAGTTCAAGATCCATAGGCTATTCTTCTAGGGACGTTTTTATCTTGTAATCTGTGTTGATGATGATTTTCTCAAATTCAGGTTCTTTTTCAGTTTCATTTCTGGAATTTTCATCGGTAGCCATTGCTATGAATTCATCGAATTCAGCAAAAAGTTTTTCTTCAAGAATGGTTCCTTCTATTGAATGTAATATTTGACATCCTTCATCGAGAAGAGCATCGAAATCTTCTTCTAAGATTTCATCTATAACATCGATACTAAAGCATGTGTCATCATTTGAGTAAGAGTGTTTAAGGGCAGAGTTTATATTAAAAATCATTCGTTCAGTTCCAACTCCGAGAGTGAGTTGTTTCTGTTTAACTCGAATTACTGCATCAGCGGTATGAAGAAATGGACGTCCCAAAATTAGGGGAATTTTGGTATCTTCTTCCATTTCTAAAATAACGAAATTGACAAGAAAGGTGAATTTACCAACTTCAACGAGCACATTTTCAGCTATCCCAACAGGGTATTGGAATGATCTGTCGGCTAATCTTACGCTCATTTTGGTAGGTTTTAGAGTTCCAAGAGAGAGTTTTGCATATAGGGAGTATGGCATAAGGTTAATGCTGGCACCAAGATCAGCCAGTGTATTACAAGAGAAAGCTTTGTTAAAGTTGCATGGAATAAGAAAACTTCCAGGGTCTCCAAGTTTTGGCGAAACTTTATTTTGAATCATTGCTGAGCTTTCATCACTTAAGAAAGCAGCAGAAATTTGTTCGATCTTGTTCTTGTTGCTAATGAGATCTTTAAGAAATTTGCCATAGTTAGGCATTCCGGCTAAGACGTCGACAAGAGGTACGTTAATTCGGACGGCACGAATTATATCTAGGAATTTTCCGTATTGAGCTTCCATTTTTTCTTTTCTTTAGCGTTGAGGATATGACTTTTTTGTTTGTAAGGTTTTGGTGTTTGAGTTTCTTTAGTTGGTTGAGGTTTTGGTTGTGGTGTAGGTTCTTCGTTTTCATTATCACTATCGAAAATTTTAGCATCTCATTGTTGTTCGCTAGTGTTTATGGGTGAATCATAAGTTTTACCACTTCGTGTGAATACAACATTTACATGCTCGTTACGAGATTGTGGTGGTTGATAAGCTTTAGAGTTGTTTCCTCGTGGGTTTGGTTGAGTATTGCTAGGAAGTGATCCAGAAGGTCGACCGGATTGCTTTTTAGCAAGTCTGTCAAACTTAGTTTCAAGGTTTTGGATTGAAGCTTGATGATTTTTGTCTATTGTTTTGAGCTGAGATTTGAGATCCATGAATGTTTCTTTGACAAAAGCATTTGTTGATTGTTGAGCTTTCATGAAATCGTTGAATTATCTTTGAAGATCATACGGTTTATCATCGGTGTTAGATCGATAGTTGTCTTGGTTGTAATCATTTCGTTCTCTTGAACGCCAATTATCGCGATTAAAGTTACGGTCGCGGTAATCATTGTAAAAACGTGTCTTACAGAAGGTTTGCATGAATTTGGCTTCCTCTTCCCTAGATATGGGAAGGTCATCGTCATTTTCTTCGGGAGTTGATTGTTTCGATTGCGATTGGAGTTATTTATACTAAGCATCCATCTTTGTGGTCATAGCATCCATTCGAGCCATAATTCTTTCAGTATCAGTTTTACTTGGGCCTTCATCAGCAAAAGCGACAGTTCGTTTAATCGGTTTTGATTTCTGACTTTTAGCCCAATCAAGTTTGAGTAAGACTTTATCTTTTAGGAGTTGATAAGCTTGATTCGGAGTTTTGTAAAGAAATATACCACCGGCTGCAGCATTGAGAGCTTCTTGGGTAGTTTCGTTGAGGCCGTGATAAAAGATTTTGATTATTCCGCCTTTAGAGAGATTGTGTCCATGGCAATTTCTGAGCATTTCCTTCATTCGTAACCAGGCATCAGTTAAAGTTTCACCTTCATGCTGGGAAAAGGCTCTAATTTCTCCTAAGAGTCGGTCGAATAAGGCTGGGGGAAAAATCGACTAATAAAAGTGGTGCGAAGTTCGTTCCAATTTTTGATTGTTCCTTCTGAAAGTTCGTCTAACCAAATTTTTGCTTCTCCGGTGAGCGATAAGGGAAACATCATTAAGCGAACAGCTTCATTTTCGGTATCTCGATATTTAAACATGTTACAAATTCAGAGGAATTCATGAACGTGCTTGTGAGGATCTGTTTTAATTCTACCATCAAATTGGTTTCCTTTGACAAGGGTCAAGTAGTTACCTTTAATAGAAAATTCATTTGCGGTTGCAGGAAGAGTGATTGCGGAACCGGGAGTTGGAGCAACAACACGGTCGGCAGCCCACATAGGTTGATCATCCATTATATTTTCGTTTAGAAGTTCAACAAAGTGTCAGAAATAGTTGATGTCGGAAATTGACGAGTAAACAATTCTAGGGTGTTGAGGCTCGTTGTTTCTTTGTTCAAATGGGACTCTTCTATTTTTTTGGCGAAGTCTTCGATTCAGAGTTCGTTCTGGTTCAGGTAGTGGTTCAACAAGTTCAGAATTGGAAGCACGTGTATGCATCCAAGGAAAGTAATTTTTTTTGGATTCAGGGTCAGTTTGCCAGAAAACTGTACGACGATTTGAAAAGAAGGGTTTGGGGTTAAAATAATTTTCCAGAATTACTAAGAACAGCTTTGAAATCCCCGACAGCGGCGCCAAAAACTTTGATGTGTTTCAAAAGCTTTAAATTTATAAGACTTATTTCACCGATTAATAATATTAGGGAAACACACGGGTAAAAGTATAACCACCGTATATAGTATAGGTTTTTAGGGCAAGAACAGGTCGATCCACAGGGATTTGCGTAGTGTTCGAGTAAGCAGAAAATAGATTTTAACAGTTGCGAAAAGTAATATTTTATTAACCCAATAATAATTAAAAATGACTACTCGGATAGTTGAGAATAACTTATAAGTAATAGTAATGATTATGACCCGAAAGGTGGAACATATTAATTCATAAAAAGGATTTTCTCGTCAGAAAACATTTTCATAAGTTAAATCAGTTAACTCAAGACTTATAGTTAGTTCGCTAGATCAGATGTGTCACTCAAATGATCCGATAACTATTATATCAAAACTTATTTTGTTTATCAATTACGAAAGTGGATTTCTCGACACAAACGATAAAGATCATAGACAAATCTTTAAAACCATATAGATCATAACGGGTCTTTCGACCTATACCGATATGAGTATATAATCTAAGTGAAAAGCAAAACCGACAAGATAAGATATAACAGGATTGCAACAAAAGCTTGAGATTAACAGGATCAAGATCATACCAAACACTTATTCATTACCATAACGTCACCGAGTAGTCATGAGAGATTTAGCCTCTCATGGCTATGAGGTTCATAACATGAAATGATTCAACATGAATTTCCATTATTTCAATATACTAAAATGATATTCTTCCTCGTTCTTGATTGTTTGATCTTGGATCTTCAGATGTTTAAGGCATGGTTTATGTGTGTGACGGGAGGAATGGATGATTGGGAATTGGTGAAGGATTGTTGGATGATGGGATGATTTGATTTGTGAGAAATGTGGCTCTATTTATAGGCTGAAATTCGGGCTCAAGTGCGGCGCACTTGTAAATTTGTGCGGCGGTTTTGGTGTGTTAATGCACTTGCATTTAATTCTTCATTTAATTCTTCACAGCTAGATAAGAAGTGTTGCGGTTTTCTTATAATGTGCGGCGCACTTTTATCATTAATGCATTTGTTTGACTGAGACTTTAATACATCTGACTTTGAGGAGAAAGTGTGGCGCACAATGGTGAAGTGCGGCGAACTTGGATGTTTTGAAGAAGTGCGGCGCCAATGGTAAAGTGAGGCGGACTTGCAGGCTTCAGTTTGAGATTTTTCATTCTTTCTTGCATCTTGAGTTCCAATATGCGTAAACACTTTAGTTTTGATTTTTATGATCTTAGAATGACTTCTAGTGAACCTGTATATGTTTTATGCTAAAAAGTACCAAAAACTCACGAGAAATGATTAGATATAAACAAATAACGCCACCCAAAACATGTATAATTTAGGCGTTATCACCATGACATAGACACAACATTTAACAAACATCTAACAGTCATCATTTTAACAACAGGAGAAAAAGTCTCCTCATAGTCAATTCTTTCTTTTTGACCAAAACCTTGAGTAGCCAATCTAGCTTTATATCTATCTATCTCACCACTAGACCTGAACTTTATCTTATAGATTCATTTACTTCCAATGGCTTTTCTACCCTCAGGTAATTAAACCATTTCCTAAGTACCACTTCTAAGTAAAGCATCCATTTCTTGATTCATAGCATCAGTCCAGTGGGAATATTTAGAAGCTTCAAAATAAGTTTTAGGTTCTCTGGTTTTATTAAGTTGAGTTACAAAACAATAATTTTCATAATTAAGTTTTGAATAACCAACATATTTCTCAAGACCATATTTAACTTTTGATTCAACAACAAAATCATTATAATTCCTTGGAAAAACACTTTGTCTAGATGACCTTATAACATTTTGAACATCATGAGATGTGCTTGGATTTTGATCCAAATTACCCTCAGAAGAAACATTTTCTTCCAGTGTGGCAACCTTCTCATTATGTGTGGCAACTAATTCATCATTGCTATCAGCATCATTTCCAGAATCAACTGGAAAATCAACAGTGTTGATATTGCTACCAGACACAGAAGAGCTGTTACTATCACTCTTACCTTTATTCAAATCATTAGCTACTCTCTCATCATCATTGGGTATCGTAGGATATTCAAATTCAAAAAAGTTTATATGATTAACATCTTGAAAAACATTTATAGAATCACTTTTTCAACCTCAAAATCCTTAAAAGAAAATATATTCTCAAAAAACTTAACATCTCTTGAAAAAATGAACTGATGCTTATCAAGACTATATAACCTATAACCTTTTTTAAAATTAAAATATCCTATCATAACATATTTCTCGCATCTGCTACTAAACTTGTCATTGTTGTTGACAATGATAGCAAAACACAAGTAACCAAACACTCTCAAATGAGAGAGAGTGTGATATTTTGTTATATATCATTTCACAAGGAGACTTTTCATTTAGCACAGAAGAAGGGAGTCTCTTAATAAGTTAAGTAGGAGTTAGAATACACTCAGTCCACAACTTTAAAAGGTATTCCCCCTGGAACATAAGAGATCTAGGAACATTTAAAAGATGCCTATGTTTCCTCTCACCAATCCTATTTTGTTGTGGAGTATACACACAAGAAGTTTAATTAATTATCCCTTTATCAGAATATAATTTGGTTACATTTTGATTAACAAATTCAGTACCATTATCACTTCTAAAAACTTTAATTTTCCTTTTAAATTGATTTTCAATCAAATTATAGAAAACAGTTATAAAGTGAGGAACCTCATCTTTAGATTTAATCAAATATACCCAAACAGCTCTAGTGTAATAATCCACAACAGTCAAAAAAATACCTGAACCCTTCATAACTAATAACCCTGTAAGGCCCCCACAAGTCTAAATGAACAAGATCACCCAAACTCTTAGAAGTATAATCACTTAATGGAAAAGGTTCTCTAGTTTGTTTAGCCCTTTGACAAACTTCACAATAACCAATATTATCTTTTTTATCAATATGTAAAGATTCTTTTAAAACATTTAAAGCGGGCTATGCAGGATGACCAAGTCTACAGTGCCAATCATGCTGAGACAGCAAACATTGGAATCTAAGATTACTATTATTACTTTTAATACTTCAGTTATTATAGTAGTATAATCCTTCACATTGATCACCAATCCTTAGAACATTTTTCTGACTTAAATCCTGATTCAAGAAATAACATCAATTCTCATCAAAGGCAACAATAACTTTATTCTCTTTAGCCAATTTTTGAACAGAAATCAAAGTAACACAATACTCAGGTATAACCATCACATCATATAGAGTCAAGCCATTAGATAACCTGAGATTTTCAATCTTAGAAATATAAGCCTTTGTCCCATTAGGATGACCCATTTTAATTCTAAGATGAGAAATATCAAAAACATTATCTAATTCCTTATCAGTGTAAGTCATATGTTGATTTTCCCCTGAATTAACAATTTTACCATTACTATCAAGTTTTGGTTTAAAATTTGTGTTAGAACAAAAAAAATTGTTAAAGTTTTTATGAAAAATATAACTGTTGTTAAAATAAGTACATGCCATATTGGCCTGCATATTTTTTCGAATTTTATTGTCTTTGATGAGAGAGATGAGAGTGGCCATTTGTTCATCTGTAAACCCAGATGATGAACTTTTCCCAACATAATTATTATTAGAAACATTTTGTTTTTAAAGTTTTGACCAGATTTTTTCTTTCTAAAATCAACAGGGTATCCAATGATTTTAAAACATCTATCCATAGTATGACCATTAAAACCATAGTTCTCACACGCCAGACCAAAACCCCCCACCTTGCCTATTATTATTCAGACCAGATCCCCACTTTGACTATTATTATTCAAATTATTGGGTCTTGAAGGTCCAACACTGAAATTCAGATTACTTCTTTGAAAAAGAAGCATGATTCCTTTGAGAGGAACCAGCTATACTACCAACAATAACTCTGTGAGACTCCTCACTAGAAATGGTAGCATAAGCACTTCTCACATCAGGCAAAACCTCTCTAGACAATATAGAACTTCTAATTTGCATATAAGAATCATCTAATCCCATAAGAAATTGCATTAACTTCAACAACAGATTATGTTTCTTAAAACATTCAGAAGCATTGCAAACACATTTAGGCAACTCAATCATAGCATCATACTGTTTCCATAAAGCATTCAACTTATGATAATAATCAGCAATAGAAAGACGATTATTTAAGAGTATTAATTTGATTATGTAAACTAAACATTATTGATCCATCAACCTTGTCATATGTTTCTTTTAATTCCTCCCAAATATGTTTAGCCGTTTTTGAAAAAATTTTGACCCAAGAAAAGTTCCTCAGATATTGAATTCAAGATCCAACCCAAAACAATTGCATTCACCTTATCCTACTGTTTACCAAGAACCTCATCTGTATTAGATCTTTTACAAGAACCATCATTAAAACCAATCTTATTCTTTCCTTATAAAGCCAAAAACATAGCACATGACCATACTTGATAATTTTCAGTTCCTTTTAGTTTTATTGAAACAATAGTAAGAGTAGTAGTATCATAGGATGTAAGTGTAATGGATCACTAATATCTAATTTACTTATTCTAGTAACAGGATCATGAACATCATCATCATGATCAGAATTAATAAGAGAATTATGCTCAAAATTATGAACAGACATGATGACAAACAAGAAAACAAATAGAGAGAAAAAAACAAATAAGAAGAAAGGAAGAAGGAAGTTCTCAGGTTTTCACACCACTCAAGGTGGCAGATCAAGGGCATACAAACTCAATTAACACTAATTAAAGATAGATAAAGAGCTGTTACAGAGCTTTAAATGATATGCAGCGGAAAGCAATACCAAACCGACTATCTTCTTGATTCACTTAGTCAAGAAGGCTAACAGATTAATCAGCAACAAACCACACCCAATCACCAAGATCCACAAAACCCTATTTCCTCAAATTAGAGCAAATCAAACCTAGAACTTCCAAAAACCAACGATGAATCAATCTTAATCACCAACCAATCAACCAGAGAGAGTAGAATCACCAAGATCTAAGAAACCAAAAATTTTCAAAATTAGGGTTTTTTGAAATTAACAATAGATCTGTGCAATTAAACCACAGATCTTACAAGAAAACAGTTTTAATAGAAAACTGATTGATTATTTCTGAAAATCCCCAAATTTTATGAAACCCTAATTTTTTAAAAATGATTTTAGAGCAACCTGGTTCTCATACCATGAAGAAATTAAGAATTTTATTATAAAAACTACTTAAATCTCAATTTGAGTATCAACAATTACACAGAAAACTAATCTCAATCAGCTGAATCAAACCAAAATAATCCACCACTGCTACTCAGTTATGGATCTATTATCTATATTGATAATAGTTCTATTAAAACAGAACAATAACAAGATGATCTAACAAACTAGGGTTTACAACTTTTGAGAGAGAGAAACGATTTTTAGAGAGAGAGAGAGATGAGTCTGGAATGATATCAATAAGCTGTTTTATAGCCTTGACCACTGACTTTGAAGAAATCATACTTGACACAATAAGCCCTCCATCTTTAAAGAAGTTCAACCTTGAGCCCAAAGTTTCTTTAAACTGAGAACCAAGAAATGACACGGTTAGTCCCTGAACTATTATTTACTAAAAGTGATTATATTTTAACATGTTCTGGTTCCGTCCTTGTGTAAGAGCCACTAGCTAGCATATGTTATCATCACCAAGGTTATAAATAGCGTGAAGCGTGGCATGAGGCGTGGCATGGCAGCGTGACCAAGCCTCACGCCTTAGGAGTCATGGCAAGTCATGATGTTTTTTAATGCGTGACTTAAAGCGGCACAAAATATGAAAATATTTATAAATTCATATATTAATATCATATTTCAAATATATTGAGTTTACAAAAAGTTTCATGCATAAGGAATAAAGTCAAGAAATTATATTTGCATGTAATCTTTTTCATTTTTATAAAGAATACGATTTTTATCGAAAATGAATTCAAAAAAGCCTCCATGCATCATGCCTTATCGCGCTTTATCACGTTTTTTCACTTCTCATCTCACATCACGCCTTAAGCCTACGCCTTGATCTATGCGTAGCGTGGAGGTCACGCCTCATACCTTTACGAGGCCTTAGCGGCACCATGGCGTGCCTTTTAGAACCATGATCATCACCCTCACCCAAAGCACTAATAACATGATATGTGATTGATAAAAAGGAAAAAATTCATCTGCTTAAGCAAAAGAATACTCTTTAGAATCACCCTCGATGTAGGGCCGATCCTGACTATGAGGAGCGCGGGAGACAACCTAGGGCATCAAGCAACTACCGGGCATCAAGTGTTTTGAATCTATTTTAAATGAAGAAACTAATGTTGTGATCAAACGCACCTGTAACATGTTGTACTAGTGTGTTATTTATCAAACGGGGGTATTTATATTACTTCTCACTCACGACATCAATAAACTCATGACCAGCCCTGCCTCAATGTTATCATGTACGAAGAGTTAACGTATATGATGGCAAAAGTATATGTTCAAGAAGTTAGAATGTCTGAATGTGAACAAACTGTTATTGAATTTTAGTGATAACATTTTAAGGAAAAGAAAAGGCACCTATCATATGCTTGTTAACATTTGCATGTGTTAGGTCTTATTATTTGGAAACATCTACTCTATCGGGGATAAAAACATTACAGAAAATGATATATATCGCATCCCTTTGAAAGTAAGCAAACAACACCATCATATCAATGTCTGAATTGCTTTTAGGTTAATTTCACATGTCTTTCATGGTTAGAAATCAACATCATCATTACCAACCCCATATAATACTCAGCAGAACCAAAACATAAATTATATTATATTATAGTAAATATACATTTAGCAAGATACCCGACATGACCCTCACCCCTGACCCACACCGGTTGACTCGACTCATAACCGGCTTATTTACCCGGACCATAACTAGTTGACCCGACCCATTTATAGGCCTATGTAAATATTACAAAATATCCCTCATAATATGTGGCAAATTACAAAAACAACCCTCACTTCAAAAGAATTACATAATACTCCCTCCCCCACTAACGACTGTTAGTTTATTTTTTTTAACAATTTACAAAAATAGTCCTTGGGGTCAATCGTTACTTCACGAACGTTAACTTAATTTTTTTTAGCAACTTACAAAATAGCCTTTGGGATTATCGGTCTGTTACAGCGTTAGCCCCTCGAGCCTCGCGACGGAGCGCGAGTAACCCACCTCGTTGTTACATAAAACGTAACACAACTATTTTAATTATGAGTTATGGGTGTTTATTAAATTGAGTGATTTGATACAATGGTTTTATTTAGCCTTTAATATGAGAGAGAAACTTTAATGTCTTTCAATTAAAAGGGACTAAGATTTTGAGTTCACATTTCTTCCTGATTAAGACGAAAGTAAAGTAAACACCCTCTTAAAAGATTATTGAAGGATTATTGAAACGATGGTGTGATGTTTACACAATAATTCCACGTCCACGTTACATCACCCTTTTCTCATAATCTTTTCATCACATTTACCTTTGTAATAGTCACCACATCCTTGCCATCTACTAACGACAAGAAGTGAAGTGGCTCAAGCTAAACTGTTACCTCCGCGACACATCATCACTTCCTCCTTTCATTTCTCTTTCACTCACTCATTCAAAAACACTCTCTCAGTAACTTAAGCCAAACTATCACCTCAGCAACACATCACTGTAGTTCTTTTTTTCACATTTCGTTTTTAGTTAATTATGTCCAAGATTTTGTTTTTTTATATATATATATATTTCAATAAAGATAACATCAATAAAATCACAATCAAATTATACACACCTTTTGATATCCCAAAAATGGAGCATGGATGAAAGCTATTACGTTTTTGCGAAGCATATTTTCACAGTTATATTCATGTTTGTTTTAAAAAATGTAGTGTTAGGTTTTAGTACACATGATAAGTTGTTTTGATAATTTCTACAATTGTTAAAGTTTGTTTTCTGTTTTCAACATATCAATTAATACATACTAATAACAATATTTATAAATAACATATTGTTATGTTTTTTTATAAAACAAAAAGTTTAAAAGTATAAAGCCGTATTTATTGAATTTATAAGTTATTAAATACATGAAAACTAATAAGTGTATTTTATTTAAAATTTAACAAATTAAGTTTCATTAATTACCCCTTATATATTATGTTTTTTTACGAAACCAACACGTATGTTTTTTTAAACATTTGATAAATTAAACGAAAATTTATTTGTTTAGTTTTGACATTCTAAGTCTTTTTGGGTCTTATTTGTTTGGTTTTGACTTTTTGAGTTTTTTTATCTAGTTTTGACTTTGTGAGTCGTTCTTTTATGAACTTTAACTTTAAATATTTGTTTTTATTATCTAATATTTTATCTAGAATATATGAATGAATTGAGTTTCAAATATATTTTCGTTTGTATAATTCTGATTAAGTATTATATAACACAAACAAAAATATTTATGATTAAAGTTGACAATGAAATACTAAAAAGGTTAAAACTGAACAAATAAATTAAAATGGAGGGAATAATATTAAAAAGCAATTTTTCAAGCACTGGCCTTTTACTTTTATAAAGATCACATGACAGTAATTAATTGTTGGGTTAAGGCAGGGCTTTGCAAGTTTGATTAAATAATGGAGAACAGTAGATCAAGTAAAAGCAAGAATAATACACAATAACAAACATTATATACAGAACTTAATACAATCAAAATAATTATTGTATGATTTACCTGATCAAATTTAATTAGGGTTTAATAGTGTAAAGAGGTCTTTGTATTGAGAGGAAACTCAGGAGTGATGTATCTGTGATAATGGTCAATGATGGGTCTTGTAAGTTTGTGACAAGAACAATGGTATAATCGTCATTTGTTATACCGATTATAATTATTAGACATTTTTTGCTATTAAAAAGATGTAAAATAATAATTTGATATATATGACATTTAATATATATACAATTATAAGTTTTGGTTGAGTATATATATATATATATATATATATATATATATATATATATATATATATATATATATATATATATAGAGAGAGAGAGAGAGAGAGAAAGAGAGAGAGAGAGAGGGAGAGAGAGAGTTAATATCAAATGAGAAGTTTTTATAAAATAAGAAGGATAAGAAGTAACTATAACCGCATATTTGAGATGCACTGACTTAAATTAGAAGCATCTATATAATCTTATATGCATTATAATGCATCATAATGTGTTTTCTAGCTTTTAATTAGATGTATATACGTATACTATGATCAAATAGAGATAAAAAACAAATAAGAAGAAAGGAAGAGGGAAGTTCCCAGGTTTTCACACCACTCAAGGTGGCAGATCAAGGGCAGACAAACTCAATTAACACTAATTAGAGAGAGATAAAGAGGTGTTACAGAGCTTTAAATGATATGCAGCGAAAAGCAATACCAAACCGACTATCTTCTTGATTCACTTAGTCAATAAGGCTAGCAGATTAATCAGCAACAAACCACACCCAATCACCAAGATCTACAAAACCCTAGTTCCTCAAATTAGAGCAAATCAAACCCAGAACTTCCAAAAACCAACGATTAAGCAATCTTAATCACCAACCAATTAATCAGAGAGAGTAGAATCACCAAGATCTAAGAAACCCAAATTTTCAAAATTAGGATTTTTTGAAATTAACAATAGATCTGTGCAATTAAACCACAGATCTTACAAGAAAACAGTTTTAATAGAAAACTGATTGATTATTTATGAATATCCCCAAATTTTATGAAACCCTAATTTTTAAAAAACGATTTCAGAGTAACCAGACTCTCATACCATGAAGAAATTATGAATTTTATTATAAAAACTACTCAAATCTCAATTTGAGTATCAACAATTACATAGAAAACTGATCTCAATAAGATGAATCAAACCAAAACAATCCACCACTGCTACTCAGTTGTGGATCTATTATCTATATTGATAATAGTTCTATTACAACAGAACAATAACAAGATGATCTAACAAACTAGGGTTTACAACTTTTGAGAGAGAGAAATGATTTTTAAAGAGAGAGAGAGAGATGAGTCTGGAATGATATCAATAAGCTGTTTTATAGCCTTTGTCACACCCCGCCAAGGCGAAAACGCGAGGCGCGACGAGAAAGGGAATCATCACAATACAATGGTGTCAACAATAGAGAACCGCTACATGCATAACTAAATATAAAAGACACGATGTGTCATGACAATACCGAAAACAAAGGAATCTTGCATTAATGAAAAGGGTCTCATTAATACATAGACTTAACATGTCTCACAAACCTAAGAAAACCAAACTACATTCAATAAGAATCCAATAAACAAGTACGAAACAAAAATCAGGAGATAAACTCCATATGCAATCCTAAGGTCTCCATCTCTAGCCACTTTTCTTAACTTTAACCTCATCCTGATGAATATTTAAAAATGATGCTTATACGTCAACACAATGGTTGGTGAGAAACATAGGTTTTTAAACACTCATATCCAATCCATTTCCAAAACAATTTAACCAATTACTGTGATTATAAAACAATACATTCGCATGACAATTATGCTAACTAACATACAAGCTAACATGCAATTCAATCCAATCATATCAAACCAACAAATCATATACTGGGTAGGCGTACCCATCTGATCCCAAATCTGTGATTTCCTGACATGCTAACACGGAGTACATGCAGACCAATCACTATACCTGACATGCTAACACGAAGTACATGTAGGCCTATCACTATACTTAACATGTTTATTCCCGGGACATGCAAGCGTCCGACTAAATTCACATTGACTAGGCGTACTCATCCGATCCCTCAAACACCAAGCAGACGACTTAAATCGCTCTCGGATCATACCAAATCTCTTTCCCTCTAGCTCAGGTCATGGATACCCGCAAGTAATCCTCCTGACTAGGTAACAATTCCTTCCACTAAACAGGCCATGGATACTCGAAAGTAACCCTCTTGACTTAGTCCACACATCAATATCACATCACATAACATGTAGCACATAACGCATAGTAGTCACATAATATTCCATGCATTTACACTAACACATAATCACAGCAATTTAAAACTCATTTTAACAGTTGCATCATTTCCATCCCAAGTTTAAAATGCAGTAAAAAGTGGGACTATGTAACTCACATGAATGCTCAAAACGCAGCTTTCAATTCCTATCACGCGACTATACAAATAAATAAACACGGTTACACGCGACCAAGCTAAAATCTCTAGCCCATGGAACACACATATGATGGATGTCTAAGGGTTTGATTAACCATCATGGGTCACCCTGACACCATGCCCAACCTTAACTAACTCATTAACTCATAATTCTAATGATTTACTTTTTACCCGAACACGCAGAATTTTGTAGTCACTTTATGACCACGAATAAAATACTAAAACACCAAATTAGAACTTCATACTGAATCTCCTATATATCTAATGGGTTGAAATCATCCATGAATTTTTAGAAAAAATAATACTAAGTGTAACTATTTTATAAAAATTCAACATCAAAAAGTACTCAAATTCGGATCTGATTGCACACTAAAATGTATGGCCTTAACTACCATACTTAGACATACAATCAGAAGCTATCCTTTTGGGGTTTCTTTATATACATATTGAACTTAACCATTGTTGATTGTCTAACCTTAATTCCATTTTTAAGTTAGGGTTTTACCCTCCCAAACATGACCTAATTTTGACCCGTATTTACTGTTTTGACAACTTTTCTTGTAACCAACTTTTAATTAACTTCCCGAACTCAAAATCGTTCGAGGCCGGATTTTCTGGAAAGTAGACTCTTTTGGATTATTCACAGGCTCAAGAAACATATCATTACACGTTTTTATCATCAAGATATCAGTTGTTGAACACGACCCAAAATTATGATCAACGCTAAATCATGTTCTAACGCAAACCCTAACATGCAACATGCATGATCATAACCCTAAACTAACCCTAATCATTATAACATCATTAATATTCATATATAATATGTATTTTATGCAACCCTAGATCCATCATAAATTAAGTTACATGAATCTCATAAACTAATTAAGATGAACATACTTACCTTGAATGCTAGCACCTAAATAACAAATCTTGGGGGTTCTTGGATCACTTGATTTTTTTGGCACTCCTAGGGTTTTGAGAGTTGAATCTCACGGCACAAAGAGAGAAGAGGGAAGAAAATATGACTAGTGTTTTTAGTATTTATAAGGTGTAGACAACTAAGAAACCTAATCCCTATCTAACTAGTATTTGTGTTAAACTAAAACACATTTTTTTCCTTTTTTCTTTTAAAACCTTATAAAAACCTTACGCCCCAATATTATATATATATATATATTATATATATATATTTTATTATATTTATATATATATATTTATTATATATATATATATTTTATATATTTATACTATATTTATTATATATTTTATTATATATATATATATATATATATATATATATATATATATAGGGGACCGTTCTTTGCAGAACCACTTTTTTGTACAGAACCTACAGAACCACCTTTAGACCAATAAGAATTTAGTATTAATAAATATTTTTATTTTAATGAAAAGGGTATAATTTTTTTAATTTAAAAAACGCATTTTTATGACCCTTAATTTTAGGAATTATTAAAAAAAATCACATATTTTTTGTAACATACGTGTTTTAAAAACATGAGCATATGTGTTTCTTTTTAATATTGCAAATTTAAATAAGTCTCTTACGTACAATTGTTTAGCCATAAAACTTATTTTGCTTAAAGTGGTAATTGCACATATGTTTCTACAATATATTTTTTAATCTTTCAAATTATAACCAAAAACATAAACAACATTAATGTATAACCTTTAGATTTATAACAAACTAAAACATATAAAAGTATACACAAATTTTAATATAAAATGAAATACAATTCAAATACAAATGTATCGTGTTCAATATATATGTGCACGACATTCAAAAACATATGTGCACTCTTCAAAGAACATACGTGCACGGTTCACTTTCTCATCGAATTCGTTAGAACATATGTGTCCGTCTTCAAAAACATATATGCACGCCGCAATTGTTTGTGAGAACTTGATATTGCTTTAACTGCACATTGCAAAGAACATACATGATTATTACTATAAGGAACATACATGATTATTACTATAATGCGTCTCAGAATGACGCCTCCTCATTGAATGTATAAAATAGTCTCATAAAAACACCTCGTTATTAGAAAAATAACACCTCGTCATTAAAAAAATAGTTTCAAAATAACACCTCGTATAATAGGAACAATGTATAAATTTCCCATGTTGCTTAAAAAATCATGTTCTTGAAACAACACCTCGTCATTGAATGTATAAAACATTAAAACCTTCTATTTCATTTTTTTTCTAGAGATTTAGCTTTTTATTCTCATACTGTTGCTTTTCATAGCCATAAGCAATGCATAAATTAGTAATGAACACAATATATAAGAGCCACAAATCACTTGTCAACCAATCCAATAGGAAACCAAAAAAAAAAGAACCTGGAAATGATAGTTCACCACCGTTTTAGTCTTCGTCGCCGCCGCCGTCATCCTTACCCAACCGCCATCGATGTCCTCCTCATCTAAGCACAACCGTCGTTGTCCTCCTCATTTATGTTAAAAAGAACGTAGAAATCAATTTAAACATGTAAAATAGAAGCTCCATTCAAAATTATTAACCAATCACAAATGAATTATAGTTAGCACTAAAAAAGCCATTTACAATCCATGACATCTTTTATAATTATAAATCAAAACAATAAAATACTAAATTATATGACAAAATTTTGAATCATTATTGCATACGTCATTTCATTTAGAAAAAAACAATTTCATATACACAAAAATCGAAATATAGATGATTAATGATTCGAATATATAAAAAAAATTCATGACATTTTCAACTTGCCAACCACTCGAATCTGATATAAAAAGGTGTATGGTTAATTAAATTCGTATATATTTACCCGGATCGATATAGTTGTCGTCAGATCTGGTGGGAGGTCTTCATGGATCTCCGGTCTTTATTTTTAGATTGTTGGATTGGAATTGTGTAGTACTGGAATTGTGAGATAGGTTATTGGATTAGAGTTGTGTGGTACTGAGATATGTATATGATGAGAGAGAAAAAGAAACTGAATCCTCAATATCACGTGATTTATGGAGAGGACGATTTTATTAAAATATAAATAGAAAATGCCTAACTTGCCCTTAACTTATTTTTTTTTCAAAATAAGTAGTAGATATTTAAAACAATGTCGTCTTGCATTAATAAGATGTACATCATGCATTATTAAGAGTAAAAAAGCTGGTTCTGTATGTTCTGTACAAAAAAGTGGTTCTGTAAAGAAAATGCCACTATATATATATATATATATATATATATATATATATATATAGGCTTTGGTTTCATTGAGAAGAATATTAGACTGAGAAGATTGAGAAATAATCTTGGCCATGCGATTATTAAATTTTGATTCATTTTGCATACTTAATTATTGAGATGAAAATGGTATAAAAGTAATTAAATGAATCCTTATTTAATTGAACAATAAAGACTCTTCAATTTTGGTATTCACTACTTGAAATACACGATTCATTTTTCTATTTTCTAAAAGTTCAAGTTGTATTCGTGACTTGATGTTACAGGTTTTAAATCATTAAAATATGAGTTAATATTAATATACATGTATAAAGTGAATATTTGGTTTTTAGTTAAAAAAACTAGTTTAAAATATAATGAATCATTGAAATATGCTATTTTATATCTTTTTGGATCAATGATTCAAACAAATGACGTTGGTGTTTCGGCGAGGTTTTATTTCTTGAATCATAACCGAACTAGTGAATCATTAATAATATCAAGTTATTTTTTGGGCTTACAAAATAAATAAAGTTATGCAAGTCGAGTAAACCAAAATTATATATGTATAATATTTTGAATCATACGAAAAAATGTGAATCAATCTTTTACAACGGCAACTTAATGAGATATTAACCTTGCTCAAAGTATAATAGTGATATATTCTTATGATTCATTATTAAGACAATGATTCAATTTTTGATCAATTGATGTCTTGTATAACTTATGGCTCAATATTCTTATGATTCTATTAAATGCTAGTCCTAACGTTGAAGAAAAAAGGGGTTAAAAAAATATTACACTAACCACATTCAAATTTAGAGAAGAGAATTAATTAATATTAATGGGTTGTTTTTAATATGAAAGAGAATATAAAAATTGTATCATCCATGCCCTTGATTTAGTTTAATGAAATGAACCGCTTAGATCATTTCTCATTCTTTTCAATCGATCCGGAATATATATATATATATATATATATATATATATATATATATATATATATATATATATTTATATTTTTTAGATATTTATATAATATATATATATAATAGTGTAACTTTATTTTCTGCAACAAGCGAGAACTGCGAGAACTCTCAAAAACATACATGCACGTCTTCAATAATCGTATTTCTGCACATATGTTTAAAATAGAACAAATATGTTTTTAAAATAAACATATTTGTTTTAAGGAATTTGATAAGAAATTGGAAATATAATTTTTTTTCTTTGAAAGTGTGCATATTCAAAGAAAAATTTTGTATATCCAATTTCTCATCAAATTCTTTAGAAAAAATATGTTTTTTAAGACATATTTGTTTAATTTAGAACATATGCGTAAAAATATAATTATTGAAGGCGTGCATGTATGTTTTTGAGAGTTCTCGCACTTAATTTGTTGCTGAAAATAAAATTCCCCCCCTATATATATAATATGAGAGTGTTATTGTGATAAACACTTTAAAATACATTATAATAGGTACACTGACCATTGGATCAAGCATTATAGGTGAAAATAAGATTTAATTAGATGGATGGCATAATTGTAATAAAATCAAAAACAAGTGGCACTATGTACCAAGTTTTTAAAAGTGACTTTGTATTATCTTCATTACCTTAAGTTTTTATAAAAACCTAAGCTAATTTGATTAAACCTTTTCACGTAAACGCTACTTACTAAACTTTCTAAAAATAACTTTTCATTTCTTATTTAACTTTCTATTTTTAGAAAGTTTGCTACAAACTTCCATATTTCACTCACTTCATTTATTTCCAATCACGACACATTTCCCATAAACGCTTAACACAAAATCATCCAACTATTGACGTAGCATTGCATGCAATCCGCCATTACTTTCCATTATCACTACACGTGAACAAATGGAATATTCATCACCAAACACAAACGCATACAAAATGAGATGCCCATACACCTCAAAATGATATCATGCACATACTTAAACAACTTAACACACATATTTAACACATAGCACACAAGAAATCACACAACATGAACTCTTAGCCATTTCTAAAGGTATCATTAACCTGATTAAATCACGGATGTCACAGCCTTGACCACCGACTTTGAAGAAATCACACTTGACACAATAAGCCCTCCATCTTTAAAGAAGTTCAACCTTGAGCCCAAAGTTTCTTTAAACTGAGAATCAAGAAATGACACAGTTAGTCCCTGAACTATTATTTACTAAAAGTGATTATATTTTAACATGTTTTGGTTTTGTCCCTGTGTAAGAGCCACTAGCTAGCATATGTTATCATCACCAAGGTTATAAATAGCGCGAGGCGTGGCGTGGCGGCGTGACCACGCCTCACGCCTTAGGAGTCATGGCAAGTCATGATGTTTTTTAATGCGTGACTTAAAGCGGCACAAAATATAAAAATATTTATAATTTCATATATTTATATCATATTTCAAATATATTGAGTTTACAAAAAGTGTCATACATAAGGAATAAAGTCAAGAAATTATATTTGCATGTAATATTTTTCATTTCTATAAAGAATACGATTTTTATCGAAACTGAATTAAAAAAAGTCTCCACGCATCATGCCTTATCGCGCTTTATCACGTTTTTTCACTTCTCATCTCACGTCACGCCTTAAGCCTACGCCTTGATCTATGCGTAGCGTGGAGGTCACGCCTCGCGCCTTTACGAGGGCTTAGCGGCACCATGGCGTGCCTTTTAGAACCATGATCATCACCCTCACCCAAAGCACTAATAACATGATATGTGATTGATAAAAAGGAAAAAAATCATCTGCTTAAGCAAAAGAATACTCTTTAGAATCACCCTCGATGTAGGGCCGATCCTGACTATGAGGAGCGCGGGAGACGACCCAGGGCATCAAGCAACTACCGGGCATCAAGTGTTTTGGATATGTTTTAAATGATGAAAATAATGTTGTGATCAAACGCACGAGTAACATGTTGTACTAGTGTGTTATTTATCAAACATGGGTATTTATATTACTTCTCACTCACGACAGCAATAAACTCATGACTAGCCCTGCCTCAATGTTATCATCTACGAAGAGTTAACATATATGATGATACATCATCAAAGGGGCAAAAGTCTATGTTCAAGAAGTTAGAATGTCTGAATGTGAACAAACTGTTATTGAATTTTAGTGATAACCATTTAAGGAAAAGAAAAGGCCTTATTATAGAAAATGATATATATCGCATGTGTTAGGTCTTATTATTTGCAAACATCTAATCTAACGGGGATAAAAACATTATAGAAAATGATATATATCGCATCCCTTTGAAAGTAAGCAAACAACACCATTATATCAATGTCTGAATTGCTTTTAGGTTAATTTAATCCTTGTCTTCTTGGTTAGCAAACATAATCAATCATTTCAACCCCATTTTTTACTCAGTAGAACCAAAACACAAATTATATTATATTATAGTAAATATACATTTAGCAAGATACCCGACCTGACCCTCACCCCTGACCCGCACCGGTTAACTCGACTCACAACCGGCTCATTTACCCGGCCCATAACTGATTGACCCGGCCCATTTACAGGCCTATGTAAATATTATAAAAATATCCCTCATAATATGTGGCAAATTACGAAAACTACCCTCACTTCAAAAGAATTACATAATACACCCTCCCCCACTAACGACTGTTAAGTAACGACCGTTAGTTTATTTTTTTTAACAATTTAAAAAAATAGTCCTTGGGGTGAGTCGTTACTTAACGAACGTTACCTTAATTTTTTTTAGCAATTTACAAAATAGCCTTTGGGATTATCGGTCTGTTGCAGCGTTAGTCCCTCGAGCCTCGCGACGAAGCGCGAGTAACCCACCTCGTTGTTACATAAAACGTAACACAACTATTTTAATTATGAGTTATGGGTGTTTATTAAATTGAGTGATTTGATATAATGGTTCTATTTAGCCTTTAATATGAAAGAGAAACTTTAATGTCTTTCAATTAAAAGGACTAAGATTTTGAGTTCACATTTCTTCCTGATTAAGACGAAAGTAAACACCCTCTTAAAAGATTATTGAAGGATTATTGAAACGATGGTCTGATGTTTACACAATAATTCCACGTCCACGTTACATCACCCTTTTCTTACAATCTTTTCATCACATTTACCTTTGTAATAGTAACCACATCCTTGCCATCTACTAACGACAAAAAGTAAAGTGGCTCAAGCTAAATTGTTACCTCCGCGGCACATCATCACTTCCTCCTTTCATTTCTCTTTTACTCACTCATTCAAAAACACTCTCCCAGTAACTTAAGCCAAACTGTCACCTTTGCAACACATCACTGTAGTTCTTTTTTTTCATATTTCTTTTTTTAGTTAATTATGTACAAGATTTTGATTATATATATATATATATATATATCAATAAAGATAACATCAATAAAATCACAATCAAATTATACACACCTTTTGATATCCCAAAAATGGAGCATAGATGAAAGCTATTACGTTTTTGTGAAGCATATTTTCACAGTTATATTCATGTTTGTTTTAAGAAAATGTAGTGTTAGGTTTTAGTACACATGATAAGTAGTTTTGATAATTTTTACAATTGTTAAAGTTTGTTTTGTGTTTTCAACATATCAATTAATACATACTAATTAATAAATACTAATAACAATATTTATAAATAACATATTGTTATATTTTTTTATAAAACAAAAAGTTTAAAAGTATAAAGCCGTATTTATTAAATTTATAAGTTATTAAATACATGAAAACTAATAAGTGTATTTTATTTAAAATTTAACAACTAAAGTTTCATTAATTACGCCTTATATATTATGTTTTTTTACGAAACCAACACGTATGTTTTTTTAAACATTTTATAAATTAAACGAAAATTTATTTGTTTAGTTTTAACATTCTAAGTCTTTTTGGGTCTTCTTTGTGAGTTGGTGGGTTGTGCGTGGTTAATCTGATGCAAATTATCTATCCTATACTAATTAAATTAAAAGTCTAATACAATATGTATATATTAAAATAAACCATCACTTGTTATATTTTTTTTTTTAAAACAAAAGTTTTTAAAAAGTATATAACCTTATAGTTATTATTTTAATATTAATTAATGTTTAATTTTAATACTTTCGAATTTGCCGTTAGGTTTTGATTAAATTTTTTTTATGTTATTAATATACATGAAAACTTCTCAGATTAAGTTGTATTTTTATTCTTTTTAAAATTTAACAACTAACATAAAGTTTCATTAATTAACGCACTTCTTTTTTATTTTAGTTTTTTTTTTGTACGAAACAAACTACGTATGTTGTTTTTTTTTTTTTGAAAACATTTTATAAAATTAAAACCCGATAAATTTATTTGTTTAGTTTTTTAACATTCTAAGTACGTTTGGGGGGGGGGGGGGGAGGGGTTCCAGGCGGGTGGTGCGGTAGGGGTGTTTTGACTCTACATTGCGGTCCCGATCTTTCCTTTTTTCCACTTCACTCCTTGATACCTTTTTGAGTTTTTTTTTTTTTATCTAGTTAAGTGTTACCTTTTTGAGTTTTTTTTTTTTTTTTTAATCTAGTTTTGATCTCTCCTTTCTTGAATCCGTTCTTTTATGAACTTTAACTTTAAATATTTGTTTTTATTATCTAATATTTTATCTTAGTAATATTTGAATGAATTATTGAGTTTGAGTTTCTTTCAAATATATATTTTCGTTTTTTTTTATATGTTATAATTTTGAATTTTATCTTATTTTAAGTATTATATAACACAAACAAAAATATTTAATATTTAAAGATTTGGACAAATGAAATACTAAAAAAGTTTTTTTTTATTTTTTAAAACCTGAACACAATAAATTAAAATGGAGGGAAAAGGGAATAATAAGGGAATAGGGTAAAGGGGGTTAGAGAGGGGGGAGAGGGGAATCAGAACAAGGAATAATATTAAAAAGCAAATTTTTTCAAAGCATGCAGTGGCCTTTTTTCCTTTTTACTTTTATAAAGATCACATGACAGTAATTGATTGTTGGGTTAAGGCGGGGGGGGGGGGGGGGGGGGGGGGGGGGGGTCTCCTTGGGGGGGGGGGGGGCTTTGCAAAGTTTTGTATGGGGCCTTTTCCCTTTCATCCCGGCGCGCTTCCCCCATTCTTTGCTACTGCTCCCCTTTGGCGCGGGCCCTTTTCGTGGCGCAAAGGTCGGTTCATTGTCCCGCCCCCTGGTGTGGGGGGGCTGCATCCTGCTTGTTTATTCTTCTTTTTATTTGGTTTCTTATCCTCATCCCATGTAAATCCGTCCCTTACATAATAAGGAACTCTTGCTTCTTGCAAGTCTCGTCCGAACATCACCCACCCTAAGTCTTGCCGGGTGTGTTTTTCCCCTCCTCTCTTTGGGGGGTTTCTAACCGGCCGCGCGGGCTTGTCGGCTTTGCCCGCAATCGTGTTTTGATGCATTTCTATATCCCAACGTTTCGATTCTTTCCCTCTCCTCTCTTCTTCATACGTCAGCAAGCTCTCATAACCGTTTGCATCTATTAAACAATCTCATCCGCGAGGGGGGGAAGGGAAAGAAAACGCCGCCTCCAGTAGGGAAAAAGAAGAACAGAAAAAGGGGGGACCCTGGAAAAACGGCCCTCCATCACCCCGGATCCAATAGTTTGTTCTACCTCTACAAAATTAAGCTCCCCCCCCCAAATTATACATTCAAACCCTTCAACGCCTACCAATTACCCATTACACCCCAATACACTACAAGCTATCCTCATCATATTAGAAAACTTCATTATACCTCTCAAAACTAATCTTTTAGTCATGATATTACCTCCTGTGCATTTCATATTTATTTAAGCGGTTTTAATAGTTTGGTTAAGATTGGTCCTTTGTACTTGAGGAGGAAACTCAAGGACGGTGTAAGGACTATTTTTGCACATATGTTCTAAAAAACAACGTATATGTTTTAAAAAAACATAGTTGTTCTAAAGAATTTGATAAGAATTTGAAAATACAAAATTTTTCTTTGAAGGTGTGCATGTATGTTTTTATAAGGCGTGCAACAACAATATTGCGGTAGTGTGTAAGGTTTTTGTGAAAGAAGAAGAAACATAGTTGAATTCTTACGATTATTGATGATTTTCATGTATTTTTTTTAAAAGGCGTGCATGCTTGTTTTTGGTGGTTCTGTCAGTTCTCGCACTAAGAATGGTTCTGAAAAGAAAGTCCCCCATATATATATATATACACACACACAGTTAGGATCAAATGAGAAGTTTTCATAAAATAAGAAGGATAAGAAGTAACTATAACCGCATATCTGAGATGCACCGACTTAAATTAGATGCATCTCTTGAATCTTATATGCATTATAATGCATCATAATATGTTTTCTAGCTTTTAATTAGATGCATATACGTATACTAGATGCATCACATGATTTCTCTTGTTTTTTGTTCCTCTATATGTACCGAAATTATGAAAATCAATTTGCACCATCTACACATCAAAATTAACTTTCAAAACTTAAAATGATGCATCTATATGAATAGAAATGCATCTAATCCAAGTCGTTGCATCTCAAATGTGTGCTTTTAGTCACTTCTCACCAGTTCTCACCATTTCTTATTTTAATTTACTTCTCACTGGATCCCTACTATATATATATATATATATATATATATATATATACTAGTGGCAAAACCCGCCCGATGGGCGAGTATGACTTGTGATTTTTGTTTTCATATTTATTTCTATCTACCGGGTTGAGAATGGGGCAAAATTGGTAAAAAAATTATATGAAAGTGTTACCGGAGTGCCAAAACCAACAACTTAGAAAAACTATCCGTGTTGATATTGCCTATGTATGGTGATAAAAGTCATGGTGCAAGATTTATAGCCCATGACTTTATGCTTATAAGCAGGTTGTTACATGGTTTTCTCAGTGGCGGAAATAGAGAGTGCAAGCCTGCTTGACAACCACCTTTTGGACATGTTTAGATGACATGTAGAGCTCGCCAGAAATTGCATAGAACTGAAAGCCATAAAAGCAAGCTATTAATAAAGATTGTATATCGTATCCCAAGACATGAAGAAATAAGATATCGATGGATCACAGACCTGGCAATTTCCGTCACCAGAGATCCTCACTTCATATAAACCATATACATGTAACCTGCAGAATTACAAAAACACAAATAAGCAACCTAATATCTTCTTCAAATTTCATCAAACATTAAAAGTGCAGGAAAGCAAGTTAATCAAACCACCTATACTCACACCAAGCAACGTTGACATTCAGAATAATTTTTAATATCAAATATAATGAAAACTGAAGTTTAAGGCGTACCTTTGGCTCAATTGTTGATGATCCAAACAGGCATCCGTAATAGTAGAGGTAAAGGAATTAATCCACGGTACATGCTGAAATTTTCAACCAAAAAGGTATATTAGATCATAACCAAAACAGTCGTAATTAGTGAAACTAAGCACCTCTCACCTTACCCGACGTGCTCCTTGATGCGACTAAGTAGAACATCTTTTTTGCCCGTTAATCTCAATAATTACCATATCAAATACCTATATACCATTACCGTACAAATATTGTTTAAATTATAATCTAATTTACCTAAACTGAAACAAATTCATAAGATATTTAAAAAAGAACCTCATTTAAGGTGTTTATTCAAGCTAATTTAAAGACCTTATATTGCAAAAATAAGCTCATTTAAGTGGATTGGCTTAAGCTGGAAAAGCAAAAGCTTATTCAAATAAGCTGGTTCATAGATGCATATTAATTATAGAAGCTTAAATAAGCTGGCAAGCGTACGCTGTTTGGCTCTATCCAAACACTCCCAAGTTCTGATTAGCTGTATCAAAACTTAGTAAGGTGTTCAAAGGGAAAAGGATCTTTGCTTCTGTTTTCATTTCAGCTGCAACCACACTTTTAATTTTTGTATTATAACCTATATACCCGTTTAACCTGGTTTGATAGACTTCAACTCCCATTCCAAAAGACGTATTTCATTTTCTTTCGAAAATGTCACTTTTGCTTATCACAACTTCATATCAAATTTTGCATCCAACCACCCTCTAACTACAAGACCATAGTTAATGAACCATTTTTAGATAATTTTCTAGACCATATATAGCGTCACTAGGTGCAGCTTCTATGTCCGACCCACCCAAACCATCAATGCCTGATCAAGTTAGCAATGGTGTGTCAAGGCCAATGTAGATCAAATCCCAATGATAGTTCTAGAGAGTTAAAGGAGACTCTACATTGGGTGCGCCTCGAATGTCACACCAACAATATCAACCAAAACAATGCTACCAGGCTACCAACATCTGTTGTTTTTGAGACTTCAGATGCTAATGCCGAATCTCTGGATGCAGATCAATAATTAGTCTTCTAGGAATGTTTTTTAAATTTCATTCAATGTTGACACTGAACTCCAAAGTTTTGAATGTTTTTTTTACTTTTCCGGAATTCATTAAAATTTGAATTAACTTTAAACAAAATCTATCTCAATTGACCCACTTATTTTTTTACCCATTTAACATGTTATTATGATTAACGACTTAAATTTACCTGGTCGCCCCAAACACCGGTGAGAGGTGCTTGTGCAGTTGCCACTTCCGCATCCTTGGTTTTGTAAACACTCCTCAGACTGTTCTGTTTTCCTAAAGTAATGAAGTTACAGTCGCTTGTTCAAGTTCAACACTGATAAAAAATATTCAAAAAAGGTTTTTATCAGTAAGCAAGCAGTTATAAAAAAGGTTTTTATAACTGTAATAATACATATTTTGTTACTATAAAAACATTGGGCTAAAAAGTATTTGGAACTCGACGTGTACGAAAATTGACCCGAGCCCGTTCCAAAGCAGCCATTATGTCATCTTTATTGATACATTTGCAACATTATTACTGAGTATGCATATTGTTTATGATGGTAACATTTATACATGAAAATGGCTAAGCAGTAAAAAAATCAGAACATAAAATTATAAAAGCACTAACCTTGATAGACTGCATTTACCCATGGCCACCACTTTGACAAAAAATTATAAGAGCTGTAAAGAATGGAGAACCTAAACTTATGCCTAAAATAGCTCAAATCCCCAACTTCTTTCCATTGCTCTCGTTTGACGAAGGTGCATCAGACACATTATGTGTACCTGATGGAGGAGATCGGAAGTGATTATTGTGACATTACCAGGTAGGGGAGGGGTGTATGGTGGCAGAGGAAGAGCAGGGCCATTATCAAAGGAATTTTCATCGTATATGTTTTAATTAAAATGCCAAATAGGATACAATAAGTGTCATACATATAACCATTCAACACACATGTAGGTAAAATTATAATGTAAATGAACTACCTGCATAAATTTATAGAGCTCTCTAACTGCACATCTCTTGACCTCTTGAAATCAGAATATTCCCATAACGTTTCTTCTGTTGTACCTTTATAAAATAACGAGTCGCCAAAACTGCAGGTTCCATAATCTTGATTAAAGCACTCAATTAATTTAGAATCTAAAAGTACTAAGAGAAGAGTTATAGTGAAACATACCACTTGTGTGAAAAAATAGACACGCAACCCATTTCCTGTCCAATCCTATCCAAGTTGTTTAACTGATTCGGTTTCAACAGATCTCGATGTATCAAATTATGACTTTAGTTGCCTGTAAGTTCAAAGTCCAAAGATTTAATATTAAGTACCGCATAAAAATTACTGATCGATTATCAAAATTAGAAAACAATATATTATGTAGCTCCATTTTCTACAATGGGTTCCAGTGTGTCGGTTAGGCGTTTGTTTAAGCTTATTTGCGGATTATGTCCAGTGATTAGATCATATATGTAAACTGATCATACGGATAAAAATACATGAGATGGACTGGATTATGTCCACTGATCATATGAATGTAAAAAAACATGTTCGCTTCAAAGGTACAGATTATTTTACCTCTTATGAAAGCTGGCAGGCTCATCTCACAAAGGTAATCAAGCTGTGCTATATCATATCACTCTGAGTACTCTCATTACCATCTTCAATAGTAAATTTACAACAAAGATAAACCAACATCAAAATCAAAATTCATATATATAATAAACTCAAATAAATATTAAAGAACATAATAAAATACCTATGAATCGGTGGGCGATTTTAGGAAGGCGAATTTGCAAGTTCATCACTAATTTAATTATCCACAGCTAGGGAGTCTCATGTCTAAGCAAACACATATAAAAATTAGCTACATAAAAATACCTGCCATCATCATAGTTTCTGTAGCCATATTGGTCGGTCTTATGGCCTAGTTCATGGGTTCACGTCTCTTGGGAGAGATAACTCATAATAAACTCAAATAAATATTGAAGAACATAATAAAATACCTATGTATCGGTGGGCGGTTTTAGGAAGGCGATTTTGCAAGTTCATCACTAATTTAATTAAATCAATTTCAGAAACTATGATGATGGCAGGTATTTTTATGTAGCTAATTTTTATATATGTCATTCCTCCTCTTATGTATAATGTATAGAGATATATCTTTACATCATTTCAGAGTTTTATATGAGATTGAATTTTATGAATTAAAAAATTGGACCAATCAGAATGTTTGATTTTGCCACGTAGGTAAAATCGTACGATCTGATTGGTCAATAAAAAGTCAAAATTAAATCAATTTGGTCAAAATTAAAAAATTTTGGTGGAGAAATCTGATGGAGAAAAAAACATATAAAAATATAAGTGTCAAATTTGTGAAAACAAAAACTTGAAAAAAGAGAAGGTAATTAATAAAACTTTAGTGGTTTAATTTTAAATAAATTATATTGAGTTAAGTGTAAATTTATAAATTTACAAATTTTATTATAACTTTAAAAAATAAACAAATAACCTTTAAACTTTATACCACTAGACTTTATATTTTAAAATACAACAAATGCAAACAATTCTTTATTCAAACAAAGATTCAACATTATTTAATCACATCCCAAATCTACCAAAGACTTTTTAGTGGATTATTCATTGTCGGCATAAAATCATGTTGTACAACCAAATAGAAAAACACCGAAGCACATTAATTATCGTAAATAAAAAAAGAGTTTTCTAGCTATTCATTGATGTTTGGAAGAAATTACATTTTTTTCCTTTTGGTTTAATACGTACTAAAATTCTAACAATAAAATTTCTGAAAAAGTATTTATTTCATTGACACGTTTTCTAAATTGGAAGACAATGGTTCGAATATAACGAGGAGACAATTAATCCCCTTGTGCCCTCGGAGGTTCACTTGAGCCGACTCCGGGCTACCTAAAAGGGTAGTTTCACTGACATCAGTTGGCTCACAATATTCAGAAAACAGGTCAATCAAAAGAAAAAAAATTCTAATTATCCTACTACGTAATATATAAAAGATTTAATAAATCTATTCTTTTCATACGATTTCGATAATGCTCTATACATAACTTATAAAACAGAAAAAATAAAATTATATATATATTTAAAAAAAACATAATGTTTAAGCCTCGTGCGTGCACGAACATTAAAACTACTATATATATGTAATTATTAGCATTTGAAAGCATATATATTATATTCTCTCACCTGATGTGGTAGGTATTATTATTGCAATGAACTTTGTAAACATCCAATCTAACGAGATAGAAACATTATACAGTATAAAGTAATGAACGGATTGGTTATTGTAAAATGTAAATTAAAATAAAAATGATAAGAAGGGATATTAATCATTAGATGTAAATAGCAAAATTTGATCAATGGTGAGATTAATAATGGCATTTTAGTAAATAGTTGGATATAAATAACATAATATTTCATTGACCAAGGGCAAATGTGGTAATAAAAACATACTACTCTTTGACTAATTTCAAAACGTTTATGTTTGTTTCTCATTTAAGTTACAATTAATGTCGAACGTTTTTTTTTCTTTATTCAAGTTGACCAAAGTTTTATATTTTCTTCTTTATGGTGACTTTTTGGAGGAATGCTACACCCACACATTTTTTACATAAAAAAACCCACACCCACATGTGCCAAGTGACGTGGACCAATACAATTGTATTAAATTTTCTCTTTCTTACTTTCACTCCCAATAATTAACTTACACATGTGGGTGTGGATTTTTTTATGTAAAAAAGGTGTGAGTGTAGCATTCCTCGACTTTTTGTATGAAACATCATGTTTTAAGATGAATATTTAATGAAACACCAAAAAAATTTGACACACTTATAGTATAACATTAAATTTTAGTGACCCACAAATTTTTTTAATACATCTGTATTGTCAATTTAGATATTTTAAATACATATATATTGGCACACCAAATTTTTTGACACACTTATAGTATAACATTAAATTTTAGTGACTTACAAATTTTTTAATACACTTGTAGTGACACACTACAAACTTTTAGTACATTTGTAATGACACATAATGTTTATCACCTTAATTTTCTTTATATGTATGTAATGACATACTAAACATTATAGTGACACACAAATTTTTATGATACACTTTATTGAAAAACTAAACATTGTAGTGACACACAAATTTTTATGATACACCTTAATTTTTTTAATACATCTGACGTGAAGTTAAAGCAAATATGCTATATTTTTAATGCTAATTATTAAGAATGAAAAATACCTAAACTACCCTTCAATGACTCCTTAAAGGTCTTCTCATTTGAACAAATCCCAAGTAATGAATATTGAGTTCCTTTGAAAGCAAGCAATAAACACCATAATATCAAGTGTTTTTAGGTTAATTTCACATGTCTTTCATGGTTAGCAATCTACATCATCATTACCAACCGAATATACTACTCAACAAAAGTATAAACACAATTTTGTTTACATAAATGGTATTAATATTAGTACTTCTGACCCAGTAAAAAGTAAAAAAATAAACAATATTTCCTTTTGACTTTCATGTTAACAGTAAAAAAAGTTTTGTATCAATTTATGATCCATATCCTTTGTTAGTTTAATATTTTTGACTTGTTGAATTTATTTTTTTATTCCGCACTTTCCGTTTCACAGTTTTATAGTATAAACAAAATTATGAAAAAACAAAACAAAAGAGTACAAATGGTGTTTTAGCCGAAAACTGAATCTTATATTAATGAAAGAAGTTTAATTAGTTGGATCTAAAGTATATGACTGCAAATCAAGATAAAAATGTTCAAATCTTTACATATTTATCCAAAATATTTTGAAGACTATTTATAAGCTTCACCATTTTTAAAATCTCATATATGTAAGCTTAAGCTTACAAAAGCTTATATTATATAAAAGCTATCATAGACTTGTATAACATGCAATACCTTATAAAAAATTTATAATAGACATCCAAAATGGTTATCCTATCATTATGTACCACTTAATGCCCAGTTCTCTAAGTTTCTTTAGTGAAGAAACGTAAAAAAAACAGAAAGTAAACATTTTCAGCTTGTTATCGAAGAAAACTTTTTTATTTAAAAAAAAAACAAAATCACTTTTGTTTTTCAGTTATTTTCCTTTTTTTTCCTCCTTAAGTGATATTCGGAAAAAAAAAAATTTCTTTTCATTTTCTTTTTCTTTCTTTCTTAATTGATACTCAAAAATACGGTCAATGAACAATTTTTTTTCTTTTCTTCCTTAAGTGATACTCGAGAACACAGTTAAGGAAAAAAAAATTGTGTTTTCGAGTATCACTTTAAAAAAATGATTTTGCTAACAACAACCCTATGGGTTATGTTTAAGGCTTATCATTTTGTAAAAATATCATTTAATGAACTCATTATTTTCATAGTTACATATATTTAATGATTATAAAGAAAGTGTTGTTAAACAAAGAATGTTTTAAGTTAATTCTTGGTTGATTTTTCAATTAAGATAAGCTAAAACACATCCCATAGGGTTATTGTTAGCAAAAAAAAAAAAGAGTTGGTCCAAAATGTGTGCTTTCTATATCTTTAGTTTATTTTAGGAAAAAATACTAACACTATGTTCTCGAGTTTAATGAGGAAAAAAGACAAAATGTATTGGACGAAGAGAAGTGGAGTGAAAAAGAAATATTTGAATTGTTTGTGTTCCCAAGCCAAGAAAAAAAAAAAGTCATAACCTTTTTGTATTTAAGAGCGAAAAAATAAACAATTTTAGATATATAAAAAAGTCAAACACGCTCATATTTTTTTCTTTCAAAATAATCTCAGATTGGAAGAAGATTAGAAGTATTCCGGACTAGGTTTTACTTTCTTCTTTTCTCCTAAAGTTATTTTTTTAAGAAACATAACTTTTTTATTACCTTCACAAATACTTGTATTTTTTTTTTCTCCAAATAAATCTCAGCGTGAAAACATAAAAAGTTATAGATATATATTAAACAGCAATATGCTGTTGCAAAATTTAATATTAAAAAATAAAAAATTTACCATTTTCAATGTAAAAAGAAAAAAAAAAAAAAATTACAAAACGCATCCTCATGTATGCGAAAAGTTACTAAAACGACCCTGGATTTTTACTTATTTACAACTTTTTTATATAACAAACATCATTTATCAAATATGGAGCGCGTATCTATCGATTCATTTGGGAAAAAAATATCACTGAAAAGATCGTCAAATTGCGAACAAAATGAGCCAAATATTACAATGCTTTTGACATGTGTACGATTTTATAAAAAAATATTGAAGTTTAATATATATTTATAAAATATTTACGGAAATAGTCATTGATGTTATCGGTTAATTGTAAGGTGAGTCCTAACGACCGATAAATAGTAATTGGCGTTATCGATTTGTTGCGAAAATAGTCTCGCGTGCTCCGTGAGAGTTACGAATCTAGTTTTGAAAATAAAAGCCGGTCATAGAAAATTATAAAAAAATAAAAAATAATAAAGAAAAAGTCTCTCTTAGGAGAGGGAAACAAACATTTTCATTTTCAGATGAAAACAAAAACTGGTTTTATCATCTTCTTTTGAAAAAACCCAAGGTTGAAAAAATGCAAGGAGCGATGGGGTTAATGAGGAGGATGCCACCAAAACACACACAAACGCACTTTTATCCTTTTTACCAGACCACTCTTCAGATCTCATCTCTCAATTCGACCAACCTCTTCAGGTTCCAACTTTCACTTCTTTTTATTTTATTTTATTACTATATTTATTTATTAGTACCCTATTATTGTTTGATTGATACTATCCCTATTTTTATCTGTTTGATTCATTTGTGCTGTTCAATACTTGTCATCACTTTATTATTATTATTATTATTATTATTATTATTATTATACTATTTTATAAAACTAGTTACATAAAAATCACACAGTTTAATAAAAGTGGACCTGCTGGGCTGACCAATGGGTTTAAACCGACCCGAACCAAAAACCCAAAATTGACAAAAACGAGAACCCAGAACCTATCCGAAGTTAAGAGAGCGAAACCAAAACCGAACCGAAGTTATGAGAGAGCAACCGATTTAGATAGTTCATGTGTATTTTGCATTGTTTTGACCCGAACATAACCAAACTGGACCGACCCGAAAAAACCAAAACCGTAATTATATAAAAACGAACTGGATTATGTTGGTTCGGTTCGGCTCGGTTCATCTTGTTTTTCAGTTCGGGTCGGTTTTTGTAGTGCATTATCTCTTTTTTTTAGTTAACATGAAAAATGCAAATTTATTTTTCAGACTTCAAAAAAAGGAAATATGGATTATAATTTTGAGACGGATGGAATAACTTTTATAAATTCATGAAAAGCGAGTTTACCCGGTTTGGGTCTATGTGGCGGTAAGTTCAAACCTCATGGATTAGTCGGCAAAACTTGGTAGGATTCCCACTATTATCAAGCCACATGATTTTGTCTTTTTCACCCTGCTTGATCATTGGAACATGAATAGTAGATAAGCCCATACTATTAACCCATTCACTTCCATTTATCCAAGAACCATCTGCAATCATATCAGCCACATTGCTTTCCTTTTGCAGTCTTGCATTGTACATGATTCTATGTGAGATGTTATTGATCAAAGGCCCCAAACCACTCTAGTTGTCATACCACATAAAAGTATCTTCTCCATTGCCAATTTTGTACAAGACATGGTTAATGATGAGATCTCTAATGGTCAAAAGGTTTTCCATCCCCAACTGTCACATTCCTCCTTTTGGACCACCCAGATACTAACCCCTTTAAGTTTAATTGTGCTGGCCCATTTCACCCATAGAGTATCCTTCTTATTAGCAATATTCTACAAATGCTTCACAAGCAAAGTATTATTCCAAACTGTAAGATCCTTTAGCCCAAGCCCACCCT
>BQNB010009359.1:74797-87031 GCA_026074375.1 Tanacetum coccineum | reverse complement strand
GTTTTATAATATACATGTCGACAAGTCCAAGAAACCCTATGTTGCTAGTTCCGACAATCCACAAACC
Organism: Tanacetum coccineum; assembly: GCA_026074375.1. Classification (NCBI taxonomy): domain Eukaryota; kingdom Viridiplantae; phylum Streptophyta; class Magnoliopsida; order Asterales; family Asteraceae; genus Tanacetum; species Tanacetum coccineum. Next base: position 86,964 of record BQNB010009359.1, on the reverse strand, counting down.
CGTAAGGTTCTTGAACAACACAACCTCAAACCCGTACAAATGATATAACAGTATGCTCCATACATCAACTCTTATTCATACTTCTTTCTTTTCGGATTTTTTCTTCTTCTTTTTTCTTTTTTCTTTCTATTTTTTCTCTTTTTTAAACTCACCATTCACATTCAAACAACTAACAATTCCCCCACACTTGAGATAAGCGTACACCACAAAAAATACGAATACGAAGGTGTACAGTCTTCATCTTCGTTGGAATGGCACAACACTCATAACAAAGCGCGAACAAACTATAAGCAAAAACCAACCGACCATACCGAGCAACCAGCAACCAACCATTGTGACTTCGACAAGGGGTAAGGCTAGATTAAAGGTTATATATATTTATTTTTTTAGTGGATGAGAAAAATGAATAGAATTGCTCAACAGGTTAAACTATAGGTATCTAGCACTAAAGATGAGTGCTAACAAAAGGGTTTTATTTGGGTGGTTAGCTAATCAGTGTAATTAGCTAAAAGAATATGTTAAATGGAATGGCTATTTGGTTTAAATCCTAAGTTGCCTCTTTATCACATAAAAATACCTATATCACACGAACGTGATCTCACTGCGGTCTCGTAATGATTTCAAGCACAAGTTCTAGAATCAATAAATCACCGGCACACTCATACAATTTTTAAAACCGATACCAATGCTCCAGAAAAGGCGACAAACTACAAATACACAGCCGTAACGACGGATGAGACACTTTAAATTGCATTCAAAAATTAACTAGAGAAAGCTAAAGGCAAAAATTATCTTAGGTATCAAAGATGGATACCTGAATTCTTTAAGATCTAAACCTTATATATTTTTGGGTGATTGGTAAAAATGTGCAAGTAATGTCATCGATCCTGAGTCGGATCTGCTCTATCAATCGGGACACATCTCTGATTTCAAAAACTTTATTTTTTTATTATTTTTTTACTATGTTTTATTCTAATATATTAACCTAAGTGGTAAAAGAAATTTAAAAATAAATTAGATTTTTAGATTACAGAGGGCAAACAAAAAGTTTATACTTTTAATAATGAGTCAGATTTTCTAATTTATTTTTCCCCCACACTTAAGTAGAGTAATATGCGTAATTTAGACAGTAACTTAAAAGTAGGATAATATGAGAAATAAATATAAGAGAAACGAGACTTTCCAGGGCTCATAAGTACTTGGTTGAATATGGCGTGAAACGGAACGCCAAGCATGTGTATTCTACCACATGTAATATACTGATCCAAATATATCACGTCCCCAAGTGATAAGCATCACCACCAATCCAAGCTCCGCTTGTTTTATTAATCTGCAAACTAAACAAAACTTTGAAAACCATAAAATACAAAAGCGCACTTTCGTAGGCACCACAGTTGCATTTAGCGTATGCAACAAGCCTTTAAACCCCTCGGTGGCCTTAGTGAAAAAGTTATAGTCTCGTGAGGGTTTCCAGCGAACACACCCACAAAGTTCAAAACATTTTTTTATATATTTTAAATATTTTTTTTTCAAAATTTTTATTTATACACAATTGACTAAAAAAGCACGCATAAAAACTTTTTGGATTTTTAGTTTTTTTTATATATGAGTTTTGGTTTAAAGACAATTACATATTAAACACAAAATAATTATTTAAGGTACAAAAACTTATAACTACAAAGAAAATATTAAAACAAATATTTTTGGTTTTTCAATTTTTAGACAAAAATCTAACATACAATAATTATATAACGTATAAAAAAATTATTGTTTTTTTCTTTTTATTTATATATCTATTTATATTTTTTATATTTTTTTAGACCAGAAGTGCGTCGCACTTAAAAGAAAGTGTGGCGTACTTATAACCTAATTTTTTATAATTTTTCAAATATTTAAAGATACGAGTGCGACAAAAATTGATACAAGTACGGCGCACACAAACAAATGTGCGGCGGTTTTTATTATGATAGAAAACCTGATTTTAGAATTTTTATTTTTTTACTTATTATTTGATATCACAAATACAAACACATGCAAACTCAAAATAGACAAACACAAACAAACCAATTTCGAAATAAGAAACTCTTTTTTTAAAGATTTTATAGTTTTGACAAATAAATTACACAAGCAAACACACACAAACAAGCAAGCATGCAAAAACAAATTACAAATACTCACAGTTGATAAAACAAAAATTTGTATCTGATTATTATTTTTATAAAAACTAATTTTTTTATATGCAGGAGCAAAGTGCGGCGCACAATGTTATTGTGCGGCGTACTTTCTGCAAATTTTCAAAAAGTTTTAGTTTTTTATTTTTTTTTCACAGATACAATATAAATTAAACACATGACTTATTATATTAACAAAGATATGTCATAAAACAAGATAAACATGAAGAAAGCAAAATAACTCAGAAATAAAAACCTTTTCGGTTTTTCATTTGTAACGACAAACTAATTATTCACACATTTACAAAGCGTATAATCAAATAAAATGGAATTTCAAATGATCATAAACCTGAGACTAGAAATTTAGGGGTTTTGTTTGAGTTTTGGTTTTGGTTTCAAATCAGATTCAGCAGGTGAAAATTCTGCAGAAAGTGCATCGTACTTGGTGTAAGTGCGGCGTACTTTCTGGGGAAAAATGAATTTTGGGTTCTGTTTGCCAGAAAACGGTACGATGGGTTTATAAATTTTGATTTTAATCAGTCACGAGATGGATAAGGTCACAAGACAATATGACGGTTTTGGCGTGAAACAGATGCACTTAGGGTATAAACCTGCAAAATAACAAACGGGAACAGGGGAAGTGCGGCGCACACATAAAGATGTGCGCGGTACTTTCTGCAACAACAGACATATTTTAAGATTTTAAAGAGATTTAAACACATGTAAGATGCACAAGACTAGCAAACAATCTGCAAACAACTAAACAAATCTCCGGCAGCGGTGTCAAAAACTTGATATGTGTTTTTACAAGCTTTAAATTTATAATAACTAAAAATGCCGATTTTGACCAAAAACAAAACATTCGGGAAAGTATACCCTATTCGAGTGTAATATAGTATTAGGTAAGTCCAATTCATTCTACGGAATTTGTAGCAATTCATAGATTGTTTATCAAGAAACAAAGCTAATTGATTGTCACGGATCAAATAGCCTAAACGTGTCTATAAAGCAAGCAAGTAACAAGACATGATCCACATAACATAATAGATATAGATAGAGCAAGACTTTATATAAACAAAGCATACAATTCATATATGACGGGTAATCATAATAACAAGCATATCTACCAATGATAACATAGAATCCTTTCGGCCTATATACTACATCATCATGGGTGCATTAGGATTGGTTTATATCAAATATGCATACATATGAATTCCTCTCAACCCGATCGGTCAACATAAGAAAGAGTCTTAAACATCATTCTACTTGGGTTGATTATAAATTTACCACACAATTTTCACAAGTATGATATTGACACGCCATAGCTAAACGGTTCAAAATACATCAAGACAATTAACCCTTTCGGCCTATTTTAATTGCAATGATATATCAAAAGATAAACATGGATCCAAGCAAGATAACGTCGAATTCATAAACATGTATATTCATAAGTATTAGCAAAATCATCCAATTATTATTTATGTTTCACATATGGGAACAAAGTAACAATACCAATATTTCGACTACAACAACCACCAACCCAAAACTAATAGTTCCATGATCAACCAACAACCAAATGCTACTAATATAACCCAAAATATACCAAGTAACTTTTGGAAATCCGTAATATTTTAGCAAACGCGTGAAGTATGTGCTTATCGGTTATTTAGACCATGCATGTTTATTTTTTTTAGAAAGGCAACAATATATATACCATGCATGTTTATGATAATGGTCTATTATGTTATGTTAATGAATTCCGGAAGTTTCTGTGTTTTGTCGAGTCATGGAAGTCGTTTTCCGAAAACTAAAGAAAGTTGCATAAAGTTGGGTTTTTCATCAGATCCATTTACAATAAATCAGACAAGACTCCATAACCGAATGCATTTATAAAAAGATTAATGTTACAGGCGAAACCTAGAGAGCTAGGTAAGGGGTGGTATTGGTTCGTTATTGGGCATTTTGGGCACCAATGGCGCCGCCTAGGACTGTAAACGAACTGAACGTTCATTGAACATTTCATGAACCGTTCGGTAAAAAGTTCGTTCATGTTCGTTTATTTATTAAATGAACGAACATGAACACAAGTCACGTTCGTTCGTTTATGTTCGTGAACGTCCAATTAGGCGTTTATTAACGTTCGTTTATATGTTTATTAAAACGCCCCTTTCCAGACTCAAAATTTGATCGAAAATTAAAAACTTTGCGGAAATGCAAGACCGGGAATGACCTTGTGTCATTCCTTAATATACTTTTTAAAATACATTACAATTAGACCCTTTAAAGTTTCATTATCATAAAATAGACTTTATAAGCTTTCCAACGATATAAGGAACTCGTTCTAACTCCTTACGGTTTGTATTTTACGGCGAAAACAAAAATCCAAAACTTCAGACCCAACTAGCCGGGCGGCTGGAGGCCCGCTGGAGGCCAGTCGGGCGGCTGGAAAGCCGTACCAGACAGTTTCCTACTCCTGGATGCACACGAAACTCATTTTTACACTTTATTTACAAAAAACTAACTTCCCAGACTTGATATTTCATAAAAATCTCTAGAATTCATTAAAACATTATGTTACATCATTTCCATTCTTGTTTGTGGTCTAAATGACCCAAAAACATATATCTTACGGGGTTTACCAAACATCCTGTTTCAACCTGTTTGCATAACATTATTGACCCATTTTACTTAAAACCTTTCAATGACATACATGACCATTATTCCATCATTAGGACCTGAACATAAACTTATCAAGACATTTACAAAGGTTTTTAGACATTTTGTCGGTTCAACCTTGATTTAAGCTCGGTATACAACTACTAAGCTCCTAATGCACAAGCTACACCCTTTTATCCCTTGCTTCTAAATCTTAACCATTACCAACGCTTTACCTTCTTCCCTTAAACCTATAAAAAATTAAACAACTAAACCGTAAGCATTGCGCTTAGTAAGTAAACGGCAATAATATGACATTATACATCATTCCATTACATAATCATCAGTATCATTCATCATTAGTCCAAAAGAATACATTCATCAAACTATCACATTACATATTAAAACATTACTTCATATCATACAAATCATCACATACCTTAAGTGGGTCAAATTAAACTTAACCTCAACCTTGACTAGCTTTATCAAATTATCCTCTAATCTATTCTTAGTCCAAACTTTCTAACCAAAGCTTCCTAGACTTTCATTACATCCTCCACATAACACACTTATGATAAATTCAATATAATAACACATTATAATTGGTTTACTTACCTTGAATCCAAGCCAATAAACATAAGCATTGACATCTTCATCTTCAATCCTTGGTTCTTACTTATTATCATTACAATTACCTATTATCACATAATTACAATATCATCATCAAGGGTTTACATAACCCATTATTCATCCTTAATCATAACTAATTCCTTCTAATCATTATATGATCACATCTTGATCATATCCCAAAAACTCATTAATTTACCTTAATTCATATTCAAAATACCTTAATTCTTGCTTTAGAAACATAATTACCCAAAACCCCTAATTTTCCTCAAGAACCTTAATTCTTAAATTACCAATTAACTATAGGTAGGAGATTACTTACTTGAAAAGATGATTGATATAAATTTAGTTCTTGATTTGGGACCCTAATCTTCATCACTTAGATCATTAAGACTTGATCATCCCTCCTCTTCTATTTCTCCAGGTCGACACACACCAACACACATGAATAATCTGGAGTAGTGTTTTTAATACCTAGAATAAATAAGTTATGTGCAAGTTTGCCCTTTGGCAACTTACGGTCCCTCATGGTCTTATTTCTCCTAATTGGGTCACATTAACTATATAGCAATATATTTAATCACATTTGTAACTTAAGTCCTTTAAGTTTTAATCTATTTATAAAATGTGACACAATATATTTCTGTCATTTTACATATACAAGTGAATTATAGTTATTAACGTACAGGTGTTTGGCTAACCATCACAAAACGTCCATCAAAACTATACAAGTCAAGTCAAAACTCATTTTATGGCATTATCGTAATTAAATACTTATAAAAGGGTTTTGGGGTGTTACAAATCTATCCCCTTTATTTAGATTTCATCCCCAAAATCTCTTCGTCTTTTCTTAACCAAGACCTAGTCACATTGATCTCATATTACATCTTAGCATTATCAAACATATACTCAACTAGTTACGTCAACCTATATGGTTTTGCAACTCTAGCCATTCCTTAATACCTCTAATTTTCCTTAACCCGTTCTACTTCACGCTTATCTCTATCTCATTTACATTTTTCCTAATGACAAGCATCATTTAGGTGACATTTATCATTTTCGATTCTATCATTTTATTAACTTTTTCTCTATATCGTTACGTTCCCATTCATTTCTTTTCTACATTTTCATCAAGATCTACATGTCATTTGAGAAATTGTATTAACTTGACTTATCATAAGTCAACATTAGTTAATACTTTCTTATTTATCGAAGCCATCTTAACATTCCTTTTATCGTTTCCATTAAAACATTTTGCTTTCGTTGCTTTTTTTAGTTAATTCTCATCAAGGACTACAAGTCAATCGAGAAAATTTAATACTTTATCTTAGACCTTCACATTTATATTAGGGTGCTAACAATACTTAGCAACCACCATAATCATTACACCATTCTATAAGGCATATTACAACATCAATTCAACTTTCATCCTTAGTCCTTGATATGTGTGAAAACACATATCCGTTTTATATTAAAAATGGCTATAAAAAGACAAAATTTTGCTTTAAATGCTTGAATATTGCTTGTTTTGTCTTTATGATTGTGTAGGTACGGATATTGCAAAAATCTCAAGAAAACGGTCAAAACCAGACAATCACGGACACGGGAGCGGAATAGAGAATACAAGAGCCGGGAGAATGCTATAAAGGTCAACAAAAGTCAACCACAAGAAGACCAAAATTCTCAAATCAGTCCCTCAAAGTTAACCAAATTCATAAAAAGTCCCTAAGCCCTAACGGTGTTATCTCTTAACACTATATGAGATAACACTCGTTATCTCCCTTATAACAACACCAAGCCTAAGCCCAACACCCTTACCAGGCCCAAACCCCTTTAGTCTAAAGCCAAAATTCAAAACCCGGGGCACAAGAAAGAAAGTACAAACACCATTTATTAAAAGAAATATACGCGAGAAAAGAAGTTTACTGTTCTCAACGTCTTCTTTAATATACATCGAGTTTAAACCAAAGGGGCAAATGAAATTGATTACGATTGACATGGTAAATTCAAGTGATAAAGGACACCTTGGCAGAGTTATACATCACCAAACGCTCCCATTGGTGGAAACCCAAAAGGGAATGACACGCGTACAATGAAGGAAACACACCAAGGGCTAGATTTTTGCACTAAAAGGCTTGAAAAAGAAGCACAATGGCTCTGACACACGGAATGCCACGTTGGCAATCCGTGTGCTCACCAAAGTGATCCAACGGCTTAAGATAGAGATCTAATGATTGGCAAGATTCAAGGGCAGGGATTTATGGGAGCATCTACCAACCTCCAAGGCCTAGAAGCATCTCCTGATGGCTATAAATAGCCCTTCACATTCACACACAATCATCTTTTTTTAGTTTTTAGCTTTTAAAAAGTTTTTAGTTAAATTGTAATTTTTAGCTTTTAAAATTTAAGCTTAAGTAGTGTAACTTTTCAAGGTTATTGTACTCTTACTTTCACCTTATTGTAATCAGTTTTAATGTTAATGAAATCTTCCTTTGTTTTCACCTAATCCGTTTTACTTTACAAGTTTTTAAATCCTTAAACTCTCATGTTACTGTTTGATAAGCTTCTAATAAGCTCATACAAGCTCTTTGAGTCTCTAAGCTCAAATTGAGCTATTAACAAGCTCTAAATCTACTTAAACCAATAAAATCAGTTTTAATACCTTTGCTTATGGATTTTGAGCTTTTGGATGATAAGCTTACAATGGAAGAGCTTATGGGACCTCACTAGCTTATCCTTGTGATAAGTTAGAGCTGTTGAAAGCTCTTTTGAGCACTATTGCCTTTGTTTAGCTAAGGCTTTTGTAAGTTTCTTTTAAATTCAAGTATCTTAGTTTAATAAGTTGCATTTGCTTATTTTCTGCTTAACTCTAGCTTATTTGTGCTTATTACTGTTTCATTGAGCTTATTGATTATGTTTGATCATCTGTTTTTAGCTTTTGTAGTTTAGATCTTAGTTTTTCATATTTTGTCTTATAAATCATTAAAAATCCAAAAATATTTAGCATAATGAGTAGTTATTAGATTCTAGCTTATTTGATTGTTAGTATAAGCTCATAAGATCTGTTTTTGGCCATTTGTTATCTGGTATTAAACTTTTGTTCATTAAATTTCTATTTCATAAGCTTAAATGGATTTCAATGATCTTAAAGGGGTGTTTGGGTTAGCAGCACTAACCATAGGTTAGTGCTGTTTTTGACTTTTTGGTCTTTTGTGCTTATTTTGAATCTCAAATTTAGGATTGTTTAAGCTGTTTTTATAAGTTAGAATTAAGTCAGTTGAGTTTTCAATAGTTAATAGCTTATTAGTCCAAATCTGTCAATTTCTATTTGCATTATAAGCCTTGTTCTGTCCTAGCTTTTACATTTACTTAATTTGCATTTAGACTTGTGTTTTAAGAGTGTTAGAAATATAATCATAGGCCTGCATTTTGTCTAGTTAAAGTTTTTAGTTCAAAATTGTCAAGTGCATCAGCAGTAGATTAGTAAAAAAGGCCAATTTCTAGCTCCATTTTCAGTAGGTTAAAATAGCATTTAGCTTTTGATTTTCATATTATAAGTAGCTTTTAGGTCATATTTCACAAGTTTACAATTAGTTTTAAAATTCTAGCTTATTTTGTCATCTAAATTTAAGCTGCAAAATTGCTTTTTGTCTTTTCATTTTCAAAGTAAAACTCAGCATGATCTAAGCCTTAGGTCTGTTTTCAAAGTGCTTTAGTAATAAGCAATTGAGTTTCAAACCTTGTTTCAAAAGATGATTTTGGAAGCTTATTAGTAGTAGAATAAGCTTGCATAAGTCATTTCCCCACAAGGATCCAAGAGCTTGTCTAGCTTTTAATAGCTTAGTTCAACTTTAAGTAAAAGCTTAGCAGTACTAACACTAAGTTAGTACTGTTTGAGCTTATTTGGAGATTTCAGGCTTATTAGTTATTCTCTAGTAGCTTATTAGGTTAACTTTAGTCTTAGATTTGCTTTTTGTTCTTAAGTTTCAGCTTATTTCATCTTGTTAAGTTCTAAAATTCTCTAAAAAGCCAAAAATAAAGTTAAGTGCCAACTGTCTTGTGATATGCGCTTTTTTCTAGCTGTAATTTAGGCTATTTCATAAATATTTTATAAGTTTAAAAAAAAGGGAAGGTGGAAATCGGGGGTGAGCAAGGCTCGAACCCCCGACCTCAACACCCTCAACCCTTTTATAACACACACCACACACTCCACTACCAACACGCCCTGGGGTCTTTTTCGTTATCACTTTGCACAATTTAATACTTATACACGTTTTAGCCCATTTTGCCTATAAGCTGTTTTTAGCTTATTACACATCTTATTCTGTAATCTGTTTTTAGCTTATTACACATCTTATTCGATAAGCTGTGTAACCAAGATTATTTTTCCTAGGTCCGTATTAGTTCAAGCTATTTTTTATATTTTTTCTAGAATTTTTATAAATAGGTTAGTATTTTTAAACATTTATTTTTATTAAAAACTTTAAAAAATCATAAAAAATAGAAAAATAATCAAAAAAATATAAATCTTTTTTAGAAAATTTTCTTTTATCAATAAGTTTCTAGGAAAATTAGTTTTGCTTTCGTAGGGTTTAATTTGCAAAATTTCGATTTTTAAAGAACGGGATTTGTTCCCGTTCTCATTTTTCGTGTTTTAAAGCTCATTTCAACTCCGTTTTTGTTCTAGTTTTCTTTAAACTTACTTTTTAGTCAATTAGAGTCCATTTAAAAAGAAAAAATTTAATTTAGGTTTAATTTTAGAAAATTAGGGTTTTTGGCCACCGTTTAGGGTTCCCGTTTTGCGTTTTTAGTTTAAGTTTGATTTCCCGTTATTTGTTTTCGTGCTTAATTGTTATCATTTGCTTATTTTAATTTGTAGAAGTAGATAATCAAATCAATCTTTGTTTCCAATTCAAATCATTGTCCGAACAACAAACGTGGTTTCAATTTCACAAATCGTTGGGGAATAACGACCCGGGAATCATACTTCCCGGTTAATATACGTATTATATTATATATATTTTTGAAGATTTTCCTTTTTACCTTTGTCCTCAAGGGTAATTTGGTAATTTTCCATCATATTATATATTTTATTTTTACGTATATAAGATTCTACGAATCAATTTTTGGCGCCGCTGTCGGGGATTTGTGATTAAGATTCTCTCGTTTGAAGTTTGTTGATCGTGATTTGAAGACCCTTTCGTTTTTGAAAGTTTTGTTTTTGTTTAAAAAATCAAAAATATAAAAAGTAAAAAAATAATTTTCTTTACTTTTATTATAATTATCATATTAAAAAAAACAATAAAAAAAATTGTCCAAATAAAAAATAAAATAAACAAAGTTGGTAAAAGAACACCAACAAATAATACCTTCAATTGAGATATTATCCATTAGTAAGTTCTTAACTCGAATCAAAGATTTAAAAACTTACCATTTGTGTCATTTATGAAATAGGGCTCACCTTAAAAAGTAAAATTTTTAAGAGCTACCGTGAAGTAAATTTGATTATTTGGTTCAATTTGTCTATCTCGTTATCCGTTAAAATAGTTTAGTAAAAAAAAATTAGTTTAAATTTTCTTTTTCTACTTTGTGCATGCGCACTCGTTCTTAACAACAAGCCCCACCGGCTGTTGTAGAACCATTTAATTTAGTAGAACCTTTTGATAATCCTCTTTTAGTTTCGATGACCGATAACCGGACTATGGCGGAATTGCTCCAAGCACCCAACGAGGGGTACGAGGATGCAATCGTAATTCCCGAAATCAATGCAAATTTTGAGTTGAAGCATGGTTTGATCGATCTTGTTCAAAACAAGCAGTTTTTCGGACATGATAAAGAGGATCCACATGCTCACATCCGTTATTTCAATAAGATTACCTCAACGATGAGATTCCCGGACATCCCGAGCACGTCAATTAAGCTTATGCTTTTCCCATTTTCTCTCGAAGGTTCAGCCCGGATTTTGCTAGAAAAAGAACCTCCTCTATCAATTTTGACATGGGATGATCTTGTTTCAAAATTCATTAATTAATTCTTTCCTCCTTAAAAACGACAAATCTTCGAAACGAAATCACGAGATTTCAACAAAGATTTGATGAATCGTTTTACGAGGCTTGGGATTGATTTAATGACCTTCTTTGAGCATGCCCACATTACGGATTTTTAGAATTACATCAACTAGATACGTTTTACAATGCTTTGAATGCTAATGATCAAGATTCGTTGAATTCCGCTGCAGGTGAAACTTTTTGGATAAGATGCCTCGTAAATGCTTGAAAATTATCGAGAGTAAATCCAAGGTTCGTAATTCACGAAACAAAGCAGTCGTTACCAAAGTAAGTTTGAATTCATCTACCCCCGGGATTTCACCCGATGTTGCTGCTCTTACAACCGAAGTTTCCAAACTTAAGAATATGATGAAGACTATGCTTATCGACAAGCAAAAAGCCCAAGCTCTCGTACCCGTAAAAGCGGTTGAGCAGAGTTGTGTAACTTGTGGAGGTGCTCATTCTTATAGAAATTGTCCCGCCACCGATGGCAATGTTTATCGTGACAACATTCAAGAATACTACCTCCTGGTTTTCCTCCGATTCAGAACAATCAAAACCGTTTCAATCAGAATTAAGGGAATAATTTCAACCAAAATCGGGGAACCAATTTCAATCAAAACCGTGGAAATAACTTCTACCAAGGACAAGTTTATCAAACTCT